>JASANZ010002105.1:0-45962 GCA_030849805.1 Sergeia podlipaevii
TACAAATTAAGCACAGTCCAAACAGCTCTATCACTCCAATCAGTATAAGCAGCAGTATTAACTCTATCACCCTTTTTTTCTGCCACAACGTTCTTCTCGTTCCGTTGATACACACGCGCAATCATCAATTACCAGGAATCAGTTTCTCCGATTCTAGGTACGAATAGTAATTTTTTAAAAAAAGGCGGTACTCGCTTCCTTCCTAAAAGATAATAATTTTTAAATGCCCTATTAGCAAACACATTTTAAAATATATATTATTTCTCTTAAGCATTCGCCTTGTCCATACGTGAAAGTGTGCATCACTCCCTAGGTTTACAAACAGAAAGACAAAACAAATCAAAATAGTATATGTTTCATCTTTCTTTTCTATTTCAAACGAAAGAAAAAGAGACGTAGAAACCACGGCATTATCACCTAAATAATGATAACACACAAGTAGTGTAAAGACTAACTCTTTACGGTCTTCAGTCCCATTTTTCATCTCTCGCCTTCTTCTTCTCCCTCCCCCCCCTCCTCTCTCTCTCCTTCCATCATATTGCTCACTTGCATTTCGGATATGAATTGATCCCAACCCAACATCATTCCCAAACCTGAACTAGTTTACATTCATCAATACATGAACCATTTGTCAATAATGATAAATAGGAAAAAAGCTAAAGCAGGAAAAAAAAAAATTAGAAGAAATCACTTCCAGAAGAAAAATAGTTATAATACATAATTTAAGTCTACAAAAGCCATCTGTGACTACTGAGCTCCTGTACCGTTGCGCGCTTTGTCGGGTCAGGGTGAATGCACTTTGATAGAAAATCCACCGCATCCGCGTCCAATGTGTCGGGAATGTGCGGGACAATCAGTCCCTTGCCAATGTGCAAAATCAACTGCGTGGGGTTGCGCATAATATTCTCAATAGGGCGACGATAGTGCGTTGTAGAGGATTCATTTAGCTCATTCTTCTCCTCATCGCTTTCATCACCACCGCCACCTTTCTCAGCGCTGCCGCCATCCATGTCACACGCCGCCGCACCAGCATCGCTGTACCCGCCTGTAGGAATAAGAGGGGATGTGCTCCGCGCGGCGGTGGCGAGTCCGCTACCTGCCAACTCAAGGCCACTTCTGCTACCCTCCTTAGCACATGCACCAGAGTCTCCTCCGCCTCCTACGACATATGTGCGCGGGCTACGTTGCTGTTCATCCTCCGCGTCAAGTTGATCGAGATCTGCCAGTAGAGGGGACACAAAGGGCATCTGATGTGGCGAATGAGGAGCTACCACTAACGGCGTTGATCCTTCGCCACCACAGAAAGCGCCGGCGCTGTTGCTCGTACCCACCTGTGCCGCCCCCACGGCGTGTCCATTGCGAATGCTATTCCTAAGGTGGGGCTTCGGTGGCGCAGACTGCCGCTTCTTGTGCGGTTGATTCTTCTGCAAGGTGCCGGCATCGACGTAGTCCCATGGCAGCTTGCCTGTCAGCATCTCCAACAACCCCACACCAAGCGAAAACACATCACTTGGCGCCATGGGCAGTGCTCCTAGCACCACCTCCGGAGCCATGTACCCCGGCGTACCACGCATCTCCAACACATCGTCGATATTGCAGACTGAAGTTGTAGCGTGAGCGATGGCGGAGCCAAAGTCGCTCAGCTTGCACTGACCGTCCATGGCCAGGAGCATGTTGTGAGGTTTGATATCGCAGTGTACAATACCCATTGAGTGCAGATATGAAAGTCCACGTAGCACATCGCGCAGGTACCGCTTAACCGCGGGCACGCTCAGCTTTCCAAAGCTCTTCAGCAGCGCATCGAGTGAGCCACCGGGCACAAGCTCCATAATCTCTATGAAGTGGTTTTCAGAGACAAACACGCTAATATACTGCACAATGTTTTCATGATGCAAACTGGCGAAGACACGGACTTCATCGGTAATGGCGTTGTAGTCGATGTTGCGGGCACGAAGCTGAAAGCACTTCAAGGCAACTAGGTTACCGGAGTCGGAGAGACCGCGATATACGGTGGAGAACGCTCCAGTGCCGAGCTGATCTGCCGAGCGACTCCATGTGTTACCCTCAAAGTCAACAAAGGCCATTGGAAGCTCGCCGACCTCGCCCTTGGTGCACACGTTGACAAGGGGCCCATCTGAGTTCGTGCTCACAGTCACTGTGTTCTGGAGGAAGTTGCTGCACATGTCATCGTCATCATCCGCGTCAATGAACATCTCGAAGAGCGCACCATCGCCATTGTCTTTGCCGTCCTCCTCAGTCGCGTTAATATCGGTTCCTTCGATAAGCTTTGTAGAGGCCGCGCCAGCACAAGGATTAAATAAGGCAGTGTAAGCGTCCATATCTGCCAACGGCGGTGAACGGCCCGGTATAAGCACCTGTGCTTCCGCAGGCATGCGCATCTGTCCATACATGCCATTGGTATACCCAAGCAGTGACGCGCGATTCTGGTCGTCGCCGCCGTCACGCCAGTTGCGGATACCCTGCTCATCGTAGTCCACCTGTGCCTCCGTGAACTTGACGCGGCCAATGGTGCGAATAAACGGTTTGCTTATACCTCGGTGCAGCAAAGCTCGGCAGGCAAGAATTAGCCGTGTTACCTGACCGTCTCTGTTCTCATACTGTTCAATAGCGGTCAGAGCGCTCGCGTAGTCACCACTGCTCATGTCATTGAACGCGTTGCGAACGTTGCGCATAAGGAGACGAGCCTCTTCTGGTGAAATATACGGCGCCAAGGACTTAATGGTGCCACGTAGCTCATAGATCTTATTAGATTGAGTGCGCAACGTGTACACCACGCAGTCAATGGGAATACTCAACATGGCTTCATCGAGCGAAGACGCCAGTCGTTGCGTGAGTAAGATCTGAGCATTAAGAGACTTGGACAGTTTAAGGACTTCGGTCTGCATGGGCATGTGGTTTGTGTACGCGACACGCGCGTTACGCTGTGCAGCGCCGCACGTGCCCACATAGTACTCACTACAGTCCGCCATGCAGCAGACGCGAGGTCCGATCATGGTACTGTTGACGCATTGCATAATTTCCAACGCACACTTAGCGCCGCGCATATGGTGAAGCGCAATACGGTTGTGCGCGCCAAAGCTGATAACAACGTAGTCCGGTCTTTGTACTTCAATGATGCCACCGTGCTTGAGTGCAATGGGGATCACAGCCTCCATGAAGCAGGTGATGAGTGGCTCCGCATGTGTTTGGAGACCCTCAGATTCCTTTATATGCAGGCACACCACCAGCACTGTGCAGTAGCGCCGACGGAACTTGTTTACTTCATCGAGAAGGACGCGCTCATTGAGATGCAAGTCACCAGCATCGTGGATATGACGTCTACCTGCACCGCCGGCTCCCTCCGCACCGTCGCCGAAATCCTCGCCGTCGTCGAACATCCGGCCCTCACCGGTCATTGAATCCTCAAACTCGCTTCCACCCCCTTCCGATCCCGACCAGAACCCGACCGGTCCCAAGACACCCTGTGGCAAGAAGGACTTCATGCGCATAAGCTGCGCGTTCAGAATCTTAAAGTTGTACTGCATGTCTGCTACCTCCTTGATGATAGATATCCGCCCCTCCACAGCCTCGCCGCCATCGCGTAGCTGCGCAGCGGCATGGAGGCCAGCCGCGACATCACGCAACGGCTGCAGAAACATGTAAATTAAAACCAGATCCACCAAGGCAATAATAACTAGAATCACAACGACTGATATGATGACGGCCGTGCGCACGGTGTCGATGTTTTCCGTGTACTCGTTTCGCGTGATGGCATAAATTACTAGAAGGTTAATGTTTACCTCTGGCAACGAGCTCACCGAGACACGCGTTGCAATCGCCAGCGCCGCTGAGCCCCTACTGGTGAACCTCACTTGCCAGCGCTTGACCTCCAGTGGAGTATTGAGGAGGCCCGCCTGACCTCCCAGGTGCACTATTGCATCGTACATCAAGGGGTCTGTGATGTTGTCAAGGTATCTGCCATGGGTCGGTTGGATGCCGCTGTTGTTGAGACACGATTCATTCCAGTTATCCATCGTCATAGGTGGCTCATTTCGCCAAGAGCTGATAAACACGAGACCGGTGACGGGGTCCACTACCATGGCTCTACCAATGTCATCTGCAGACACAAGTCCCGATGGGAACACTACCCGCACACTCGCGGGCTGTAAAGCGCCACTCACTATGGCTAAGTTTCCCTCATAGTCAATAAAAGGAAAGGAGTAGGTGACAACACTGAGGCCTTCTACCGTAAATACCCACCAACCATCGCTAGACTCCAGTGAGGCGTTGCCAGATTCAAGATAACGCTCGTACCAAGGCAACGCAACGTGGTGCCAAGGATTGTCATCTGCACCAAAATCCACCGTGTACTCCCACTCATTCATGCGCTGAACAGGGCAATAGAGCTCATTTGGCACCGCGTACTGCAGCGTGTAAGGGTCTATCAGATAGCGGTAGTCAGTCTCGTTGTGCACATTGAACTTACCGACGAGGTAGTCGTCCGAGTATTGCGGAGAGCAATAGGCGCCATAACCAGAAATTGGACTAGAAATATAGAGATATAAAAGATGTGAGGTGCTTGAGACGCCGACCATTTCACATATCTGCTGCATTGCCTGCGGCATGTCGAGCTGTGTCCAAGGCCAAGACTGCCGATCGCGGTCCAGCATCCAAGCAGAGACAAAGTTCTTCACACTGAGAGGGAGGAAGAAGAAGTTCGCATTGATGGACTGCGCAAGGGTATTGGCAAGCGAGAGGCTAAGCGTTGTCGTGACGTGCTCCATGGACCGCATGGAAACCGTGTTCAGGGGGAAAATTGAAAGTACAGCCACCAGTGTAACGGTGATGACGACGTTGAACATCACTGCAACGTTGAGTGGAATGTGACACAGATCAAACGAGTAGCGGGGATCCTCTGTCGCCTCATAAAACTCGGAAGCACACGAATCAGCCTTCGGTGCAATGCTCTGTGTGTTGGGAGCCATGCTGCGATTTGACCATGCAGGCATATCGTTATATGCATTTCCGCGTGTCGAGCTGTCCATCGTCATAGACACATTGTGGGGAAATGTATTGGCAGTCCCGCTCACGGCAGTATCCTGCATCATGTCCGTCGTACCTGAGGGCAACGCCGCAGACGCCATTCCCGTCGCCGCTGTGCTTGAGCTGGCACCGTGGGTCACTTGTGATGAGGTTTCGGCAGCGGTGTTGCTCCCTGCGGTCGGTCCACGCAGTGCCCCGGGGTTTCCAGGGAGGTTGTTCCCATTGGCCCCACTAGAGGAATGTGAAAGTGGTTGCTGCGCTGGGGAGACGGAGGTGCTTCCAGCGGCAGTGTGTGGGTGCCGTGCGATGCGCGGGACTTCCACAAAAGACACCTCTGCATCGCGCAGCTTGCGTCGTGGGATGGTGCTGTTGGCGAATGCCGAAGCGGGTCGTCCTGGCGACGTGATACTTGATACACTCACCCCGTCTTGCGTGCTCGCGCTGCCGACTCCGTTCATCACATGCATGAGAGCTTGTGGTTGATGGTGATGCGGAGGAGGAGAAGGCAATGCACTCTGCCCAGAAGCCGCGCGTTGCGGTATGGTTGAAGTAGTGTAACTACTGGCATGTAGAGAGGGCAGCTTTGTCACACTGGAGAGTGGAAAGGCACGGATTTCCATCTCTTCCGAGTCTGATATGACGCTCATGGAAGATCCGGAATCATCATTCGAAAGAACTGCATGTGCGCCACAACTGGTGCGACGATTTGCTGGAATGTCGCCTTCGCCACGCTTTCCGAAAGCTCCGCGATCGTTACCTGGCATTCTTTTTTTGAATAAAAAAAAAAACTTTCCGTGTGTGTACGTGTCTTCGTTCTTGCTATTTTTTTTTTCGTTTGTATTTGGAATTTTTTTTCTGTTCAACTATTTCTTCCTAATAACTACGTTTTTCGCTCTCAGGTCTCTTTCTTTGCCTATGTGAAAGCAGCAGTTCCTATATGTACGCAATTTCTCTTTTGAGCGCGGTACAATAGCTTTGATATGCCCCCTCTATACAGATGGGATGTACCACGAGAAAGCAAAGCGGGCGTACCCAGTAAAGTTCAAAATGTTTCCAACAAAGTATCACTTGATAGTAAAGCAAAAATGAATATATAGAGATATATAGATAAAATAGATATGAAGAGAATAAAAAAAAGCAATGGAAAAAAAAAAAAAAAAGAAGGGGCGCGCAATTGTTTGTGCGATGAAAACAAAAGTTTGCCCAAAACAAATATATACAGAAAGAGAGAGAGAGAGCTGTGCTCAAGAAAAAAGATAAGAAAAGAAAAGAAAAGAAAAAGGTATTGATAACAGGGAAACTAAGATAAACTTTAAAAAAGTGAATGCACAATCTTTCTCTTCTATAGACGATATATTCGTATCTATATAAAAAAAAGTTGGATATCCAACAGGATGAAAACTAAAATATAAAAAAAGAGAAATATACATGGGGGGAAGAAAAAGTAAATCAATTTCACTTTATGATGCCGCTCAAGTATCAGAAGCAATGAACTTGTTACAATTATAACTATAATAAATAAATAGTACAGACTGCCCTATATACAAACATTAATATGCACTAAACCTCAGTGTGCTTACAAGCGTCCGGATTTCTTCATTAAAGGATCAGTGGTGTTGCTGTTGTGTTCATCTTTCTTTTAGTTCAATCTCCACAGAAATTAACAAAAACAACAACAACAGAAAAAAAATAGCTATAGAGCTGCAAGTATATGAAAGAAGATGCTCAACCCTTTTTTCTTCTCCCCCTCCCTCTCTATTCCTCACGTCATCCTCACACAACTGGCTCTACATCACAGTAAAACCCGTTAAGGCACACCTGCGACGACTCCCATCCAGGGCACCACCCAGATGGGACCGCAAAGCTACCGGCATTAAACACGACCTGCCCCACCGTCTCTGACCTCTTCAGCAGTGCCTGCTTCGTCTTCACACCACACTTGTCACTCGACTCCAGCCGCGCCATCACCGAGCTAGAGGTGCGCACCGCACCAATATAAGAACTCTCGATGAAACGCACTGGCACGACACCCATGATACCAGCGTCCGCCATCGTGGACAGCGCCGCTGTTAAAAAGGTGAGCCCAGTGCCACTTTGGGGCCCAAAGGACACGACACCACCGCTCGGCTTAGACCCTGCAAGCTGACTGTCATGATCGTGCTCATGATACTTTACATTGCAGAGGCGTAGAAGCGCCACAGCAGCTGCGGTCGCATCCTCACCACTGCCTCGCGCATGCCAGATATCTCCCAGCACACCAGTGCTAGGCAACAAGACCGCATCGCTGGTGCCGCCGATGCCTGCTCGAGACACACCCCACACCTCGTTGCGCTGAGCCTCGGAAAAGGTGTCAGAAAAAAGAAGCAGACGGAGCTGCGATAAACGCATACCTTCAGACTGGGAAGAATACGCAGTAAGCGCTAATTGCATATCCGTTGCGTGCGCGGAGAGGGTGGCAAGAAGATCAGACAAGCAGTCTGCAGGCAGGCCGATGAGGTGAACATACAAGACACCATCCACGATCTTGCTGATCTTCGCCACGCTCGTGGAAGAAAGCACGTGTTTAACAAAATCGATGACACTCATAGCACAAGACCACCCAAAACTATCATGCGCACGCAGGCAGATCCTCTTCTGTCCCATCGCACTACTATCCTCCGCGGCAGCCATCATCGCCGGCTCTACAGCACTCACGTAGTTCTCTTGCGCTTTCCTCCACAGCGCGCACTCGCTCTTGTGACTGCCCTCTTTCCAGTCCAAAGCCTGGTGCTTCTTGCAGCAGTAACTGACTGCCTTACAGGCCCCACAGCGTAGCATCTTCTCTCGCTGTCGCTCACACCACGCACATCGCCGAGAACCCGGTTGGAGCGACATCACTGGAGCGACACCCTGCTGTAGAGTGTAGCCTCTCTGCACCAACGTTTTTGCCCCTGCAGGCGTGGTGGGTGTCTTGGTTGTAGAAAGCCCCGCAGCTAGTGTGGCGGCTGCTTCTTGCGATGCTAACTTTTCCGCGACCTCTGCCGTATACCAGTCGAATTCGTCGTGCAAATCCACTACTGAACTTGACAAGAACGCCAGTGCGCGAGTAGCGGCGGCAAGCATGTCCGCGGAAGGCGACTCCTCCGTAACCGTGGCGCGACTCTTGGCGAGAGGGTTCAACTTTGCCACCTTACCTGTTGGTACGCGTCGGATCACGCGCGGGAACACATAGGCGCTGCACGATCCCTCACAAAGCACCTGTGCATGGTACTCACTTTCCTTCACTTGCTTGGGCAAGAAGACACTTGCGTCAGGAAAGGCACCTATCAAGGCATCAATATCCACAAAGCATGCCCCCTCGATAGGGCATAGCTGCACCAGCAGATCCCCATCCTCGTGCAGGTAGTCCTCAAAGCAAAAGTCCAGGTTCTTGCTGTCAGACAGTTGAGCGTAGAGGTAGAGCGCTTCGCCGCGGTCCTGGAAAAGGTGAAGCTCTGCGCCAATAGGCTGAGGAGAGAGCGGACCGACATCGATGTTGTCAATATCAAGAGGTCGCCGCTTCTCAGCGATTAGTTTCTGAAGAAGGAGCACGTGCTGAAAAGGTCGATCCTGTAGTGGTGGCTGCGGTTGTTGGGTAGTGACAGCAGCCTTGGCGTCAGAGCTCCCCGTGTTCGCTGCTGCACTGGCTCCATCTGGTATTGCGGGCTGAGAGTTGGCACTATCGGGAACGGTAAAGATGGCATGCTCTCCCGATTTCTTTTTCCACTCTTCACGGCCTGCATCGCACTCCGCCTTCAAGCGCGCTAACTTTCCTACAGCCTTTTCCTCGCTATCCTGAGCTTGCTCATCCTGCTGCCTCACTCTAAACTGCTCCACGCTGTTTCGCTCTACAAACAAGCTACTGTAGAGTAAAGGATTCAGCTGTGGGAGAAGGGCAAGCAACGCTGCAGACGCTGACAGGGCATCATCATCAGAAGCAGCAGCAGATCCAGTCGTTAGCACACGTGGATACGACGCATCCACGAGAGAGAAGGGTAACGCCCTCTTGGCCTCCTCATGGCTGTACTGGTCCACCACCCAGTGCATGGCATGCTGCATAAGCGCCACAGCCTCCGCCGCATGCGCGCTGCTATTCAGCACTGTTGAGCTGCCGCTATCGCCGTCACGAAACAAGACAGGTGACCAAAAACGTCGTTGGTGCTTCTCAACACTTTCACCGCCCATCTTCGCCTTTGCAAAACAAAAACGGTCCCTCACCCCACGCTCCACGCTCCGCCCAAAGCAGTCTAGGTGATCTTGCGTGAATAAACACAGCCGCTCGTGCGTGCTGCCTTCCGACAGTACCACGACAGACATGTCGTCGCGAGGGTGCAGTGAGCGCGGTGTTTCTGTGAGCACCTCGCTTATTGCCGCCGTCCACGTCGCCGCACTGAATGCGGCATCCCGTGCACACTTGCTCGCCGTGATGTAAAGCAAGTGCCACTCCTTGGAGCGAGAATGAAGCCCGAAAAGACCGTGAAGAGCAGGGGCAAGCCACTCGTTGACCTGTTGATCGCGGCACCAGAAGCGGGGTAGTGACACCACCCAACACCACGAGTCGTAGCCATTGCTGAGAAGATCAGGTAGTGCGCTCAGCTGGGTGCAGGGAGTACCGCCTCTAAGAAACACCTCCGCCACAGACATAGCGGTCTACGTGTGTGATAACGACTCACAAAATACAAATTTTGAAGGAAAATAATGGTCAATATTGATATCCTCAGGCGAGCACTATGTCAAAAGTAGTGTTTCTTGCTGCAATAGTTCCCTCACTTTCTTTCTTTCCTTTTGATTGCCTTTTTTTCTGCTTTTCTCTCTCTACTTGAGCGCTATTATAAAAGAAAACAGCAAAGAAAGAGGAAACTTGATACTTGTGTTGCAAGCACAAAAGGAAAAATCTTTCTTTCTTTTTCTCCCTTTACAATACAACAACAATAGAGATAAAATAATAATAATAATAATAATAATAATAGTATTTAATATCAGCTGTGTGCGAGCGTTCTCTTTGTCATTAACAAAGAGGAAACAAAAAAAAGTAGAAGTTTAAAAAAAGAAATGGCAAATATTTCTAAAACATATGTATAGATATCAAAAGTAAAATGCATAAATGGTTCTCTGTTCACGCACAACGAGTCTGTGCACCTAATCGCATACGCTCCCTCCCCTCCACTAAAAAGTAGGCATAAAAATGAAAATAGTAAAGCTTTCTGAGCAGCTAGCGGAAAAACAACAATGAACGACACAAAGAAACAACAGTGAATATATATATGTAAAAAAAAAAAAAAATTATTCAACAACAATAGTAATAAATTCATTACATATAATGGGGATATCAATCTAAAGTGTGTCATGCGCATGCAAAATAGTATTTTGGATTTTTCTCTAAAAATGAAACATAGTTACATGAATATATTATCTGTAACAGAATGCCATAACATATACCCCCAATACACGTGGTTAAGTTGCTGTACAAATTTTGATGTAAAACAAAAACAAATCTAAATTCTCACAAAAATAATAAAAAATGATATATATTGTATCCGGATAACACAAGAAAGGAAAACAGATAAAACAACTAAATATGTTAACCATAATGAAGATAGGAGAACATATAGCATCCATAGCTCTCAACGCTTCACATCATTGTGCATGGGCAGCCCGCTACTCTAAACCACCGCCGCCCACCAGCTCTCTCGCTGTGCTCCAGCAAAGGATCCGCTTCGTTCATATCACCGCTTCGTGAGTGAGCGCTCTTCTTCCCACTACCTTTCATCCACTTCCCTCGCTCAGCCTCCAGCTGACTCTGCTGCCCCTCCAGAGCCCGCACCTGTGCCATCAGCGACTCAATCTCAGATTCCTGAGAACGAACAACACTCTGCGCCGTCTTTGACTTCTGCTCCGCATCACTCAAACGATCCGCTAGCGTCTGTACACTAGCAGAAAGAGAACGCTCAATTCCTGTCGCACTTGTATTACTCCCCTGTCTGAGTGAAGGACTTAACGAACCGCTCAGGGCCGTACTCGGCGTGTTACCAGGAGTCTCCTTACCAACACTATTATGAGAAACCAAAGAAAACTTACTCATCACCTCCCAAGCCCCATCACACTCCTGGTTTGCAACAGCGAGCGACTCGTAAAGAACACCCAACTGCTCCTCGAGCTCCTTGGCGCGGGTCACGGCGGCGTCACGCTCCGCAGCGGCGGCCTTGGCAGCCTCCGCAGAGCTCGCCTCCAGCGCGGCAACCTGTCCCTCGAGTTCCTTGGCGCGGGTCACGGCGGCGGCATGCTCCGCAGTGGCGGCCTTGGCAGCGTCCGCAGAGCTCGCCTCCAGCGCGGCAACCTGTCCCTCGAGTTCCTTGGCGCGGGTCACGGCNAGAGCGCCGATGGCGAAGTCTGTCTTGCGCTTGAGGTCCTCGTAGTCAGTTTCAAGCTCGCTGATGCGCTCGCTACGAAGATCCAACTCGAGCTGCATTTCATTGAGCATCTGTTGCTCTGTGGCGGTGGTGGAGGTGCTATATACGCTGCTGCCGCTGCTGCTGGAGCGATAACTGGAATCCATAGAATTTTCTGTTGCGTAGGAAGACCGAGATGGAGTGCCGTCAGCAGTGTCGTGTGGACGTGCAACGGGGGAAGTAGAGCGTACTCTGTCGTCATGTCTGAGCTGAGACATCATTTTTCCGATGTTGTTTTTGTCGTTATAGTTGGGTGGTGTACCGGAAAATACAACGCTATTTGAAGAGTATGCTTTTATCTAATGGTAAAAAAAAAAATGAGATATAGGCAACTTCCTTGCTAGAATGAAAAAACACTTGATACAATAAATAACTAAGTTGATGTCAAGAAAAAAAAAATGGAACACCCTTTCTGTTTCCCTTTTCTTTAGTAAATTGCTTCTTTTTTTTTTTCTTCTTGATTGAGCACCTTGCGACTTTCTAGAGGAGTAATGATGCTGGTGATTATACATATATTCATTTATCAGAAGGCAAAAGTGATATGGTCGGGAGAAGATAAAGAGGAGCAAAATGTCAAGAGAGAGAGAGAAAGAGAGAAAGTAATAAACAGATATAAAAATAGCAATTTTCAACAAGATAGCGAAAAAAAAAAAAGAGAGACGAATGAGGAAAAAAAGGCACAAAAAAAAGTGTCCCTTAGCCTCCTCTCCTCTTCTGCATATATGTACACGCATACAATAAGTAGTCGATGCGCACACGTTGTTAGCGAGAAAGAGAGAGCTAAACTTTAAGCCCACATGATCATAAATACATGTTTACTTTTAATATCTGCGATTGCGATATATGAGAAAGGGTAGTGTCAGCAAAATCAACTCATTACTTTTGTGTTCTGAACGCGCACACAACAAAACGAAAATCTTTCAAAGGAAGGGATGGCGTTCTTTCGTTCGCATTTCCTTTTTATTTTCCTTTTCTTTCCTTTCCGCTACAAGCCATGTTCAGATCACTTGTCCTTCTGAAGTCTACCCACACATCCTACGTACTCGCGTCTCCCTATTCGTTCATTTGTCCTTGTTGTTGTTGTTGCTTTTTTTTGTTTGTTTCCCCTTCCCTTCTTAAACGCCAAAGGAACTCTCTATTGCTGCTCGCATTGGCGTCCGCCCGGTCCCGCACCCGCACCTGCGCCGCTTTGCGTGTGGCTAGCCAAGTAAGAGCTAAGCGCCTCATCCTTCTCTGCAATAGCCGCACATTCCTCGCTCGTCTCTGGAACGTGGTGATTGCCCACAGCGGCCTTAAAGCAATGCTTCATGTCGTCTAAGGTAAGGTCAAAGTCACCAGCGATGGACATGGCAGTTTCCATCTGGGTAGCAATCATGTCAATAAACTGACGTTTGCGCATGTACGCCTGGCGCTTCGGGTCATCGTGGTCCTCGTGGTCGTCTTCCTCATCCACGCTTTCGTATTCGTCATCCTCACCGTCGTTGTGGCCAGAAGGCATGTTATGTTCCGCGCGGGCCTTCTCAACACGCACAGCCTCGTTGTACGCCTCCTCAGAAGCAGGAAATTCGGCCTCAAGCACCTCTCCGGTGGACAGATCAGCGTACTCCACATTGGCCGTCTTTGTGGTGACAAAGCATGGGGTGCCTGCCTTTGCGGCAAGAGCCGCGACGTACGCGGGAAAGCTAGTCGCGATGTCGTTGGACCACTTCTCTGTGCCACACTGCTCCTCAGCGTATGCAATAATGTCACTCGCATTAATGCCATCGATAGTGAGCAGCTCCATGTAGCCAAGGTGCGTATTAGCTGTGCCAACCACGAGGGCACCGTCGTCCTCCTTCCAGGTCATAAAAGTGAAAGGAGAAATAGAGGTCATCACTGTACTTTTAAAAAAAAATCGTGGAATGCGAGTGTAGGGGGGGTGAGTATATATAAAAATGTATGTATGATGTGATAACTGGAGCAAAATAGCATATATGATAGAAAGCAAGATAAAAGGAAGAGGAAGAAAAAAGAATAATCAACACAGAAAAGGCAACGCTACGATACACTGGATAGAGTGAAGGGAAGAAAAATACTTGAATCGTAATAAAAAGAAGAAGAGAAGAAAACATACAAGAAAAAATTACATAAATAATAATGATAATAATAATAGTATTGCAAAGATACCAAAAGACAGAATGCAGATTTCGACAGCACTCTATAAACTCCTGGTCAGCTAAGCGTAACGGAAGATACACAAATATAGAGAAGAGAACAATAAAAAGAAGGGAAAAAAATCACGTGTGCATAGACGTCTCCTCCCATCAAAAACAAAAAACGCAAAGCGGAGCATAAAAAACGCAAAAAAAAACACGCTCGTTCGTTCTTTCTCTCTCTTTCCCTCGTCCTCCTCTTCTTCTTCCTCTTCAATACCCGCCGCACACTCGGTAGTACCGCACCTTCGATACTTGGCTTCCAAAGGGTAAAAAAGCTACCACAACCAACGTATCGCATTCACCGCGCCGAATAGTGTGTTGGCCCATGTATACCCTAGTGGCCTCACCGCCATCATCAGCGCCACCAAGCACAGTTGCCACAAGCGCTACATCCACAGGCATGTCACTTGATGAAAGGATTGACTGGGCATCATGTAGCTCCAGTACAAACTGATCGGAGCGCAGAGTGGGATGAAACGTATAACGTAGCCACTTCTCTGAATTTCTGGCCACAAGTGGGCTCTCCGCCACCACCGATGGCGCGACACTTCCGCCAGCAGCAGCCACTGCGCAAACACAGAGGCCACCCATGACGCAGTTCAAAGAGGAGTTCCCACCCTCGGAGGCATTTGCAACCGCAAAAGAGGTGACGCTGAAGGTGACGCCCTCGTTAGCAGAAGCGGCTGCTGTCGCCGCGAGGGACTCGCGTACCCTGGCGCTAATGTTGTACCGCATCACACACCATCCGTTGCCTGCGTACATCACGGTGGCACTAGCGTCAGCAATCTGCTCAACATGCATATCATCCCGCACAGCTGAAGGGAATGACGCGGAGCTACCCGCTGTCACCGCGCTTGCCGGCGAGCCAGGCGTCACCGCCGCCGCTTCTCCACTCTGCTGCTTCTTCCATAAGAACTGCAAGGCACGCCCTGGCTTTGCACCAGCACCGCTAAAAGCCACATCCACTACGATATCATTTGCGGTGCCATCTGCTGTGGCGGAAGCAGTAACAGCAGTGCTTGAAAGGCCTGTAATAAGCCAGTCACATACAAGTACCGCCGCACCTGCCGGCACGGCAACGCTTAGTGCGCGGTCGCCATACCATGCCGACGAGCCACAGCTGCTCACAGTCCACTCTGCTGTGACCGAGGAACCCATCATACCGCCACCATTGTGTTGCAGTAAAGACAACCCAAACGGGGGGGAGTGTTGCTGATGGATGAGTGAGGAAGAGTTGAATGCCACAGCCGCCTTCGCGTTGGTAGAGTCTATAAACCGAAACGGGGGCGTGTCGTGGGCACTGGAGAGCTGGCACCACTCCGCGTACACTCTCTTCGTCGTTGATGGTGATGATGTGTCCTCCTCTTGGCCAGAGACACGTAGGCCGTTAATATAAAACGGTGCCAGTCCAACCCCTGACGCATAACAAGTTGCCATGGGCAGATCTGAGTGCGCATTCACAACAAGGCTGTGTCGTTTGAAACTGCCTTGCAGTCCTGACCAAAGACGGCTTTCTGCTCTTAAAAAACCGGCGCGGGTGCCTTGCGACTCGCTCTCCAGCGTCCATCCAGGAGCAAATAAAGCAACGGAGAGGCTCCGACCGTTTCTATCCGTCCCACTGCCCCCTGCACTGCCCACCGCCTCCCGCACCGCCACCCACGAGTTGTACTTCCCACCGCCGTGCATGGAACGGCCAAAGACATCGACCCCAACGTAGACGTCAGGCTGTCGCCCTGCCGCCGCAGCACGCGAGAGGCCAATATGCATAGGGTTCCAGAAGTAGTTGGTGAAAATGCCGTCGCTTACGTCGAAAAACGCTTTATTTTTGGGCGTCAGCGCGTTTTGATAGGCCAGGCGGCCGTCGCTTGCTACCGCGTCATACCAGATGACAGACATGTGGGAGCCAAGTGCCTTCAATTTGGTGCGCAGCATCGACACAAACAAAATAAGTCGCTTCGATAGCACCTCCTCAATGGAATTCTCAATGTTGATCAGGTAGCCGTCAAAACCGTGCTTCTTGCAGAGAGAAACAAGAGCGGTAATGACAGCACCCATACGCTTAGCATCAGTGAGAATGATCTGCAGATCCATGCGGCCTTCCTGGCCTTCAGTGATAACTGTGCCTAAGACCGGCACGCCACGTCTGTGACCTGCATCAATCCACTCGCGCGGAGGCACTGTAATGCGGTGATGAGAGAAGTACACAAAGGAGTCCACGAGGTGCCAGTAGGTGGGGGTGTAGGCCTCATTCACCACGCCGCCGCTGCCGCTGTTCGTGCCGGAAAGAAGGGAAAAACGTGGATAGTCCGCTGGCGGGTACCCACCACGCATATCATGGCACACCAGCAGCTTTGCTCCACCTTCCTGCTTGCGAGTAACAGGACGCAGCGGCATCACTGAAGAACTAACAGCAACAGCGGATGACCACAAGGTCGGAGCTGCAGGCTTCTCTCGAGGCGACAGTGAGGTCTGCCATTGAAGAAGCGCGTCAAACGATGCGAATGGACGGCCCCACGCCTGCATGCTCATCTCCAACAAAGCCTCTCCATCGGTCATTGAATCCACCTTTGTCATGATACTCGCCGGCAGCCGCGACCGCAAGCACAGCACCTGCGCATCATCCGTCACATCACGTGCTTTGCCACCATACGGCACTACACAGCGACCAGCTGGTTCAGCAACGCCAGGGTGCGTACCCGCTCCAACAGTTGCTCGCGCCACAGCAAAACGCCCGTAGCCGCGGAAAACGAACTCACAGTCGCCCAGACTCATCGTCGCTGCCGCCCCCGACGATGTGGATGAGGAGGACGCGCAGAGCTGAGCGATCATCGCCGCTGGCACCCAGATCAACTCTGCCTCATCCCCTTTGCGCACACACAGCACAGAGTAGTTTGCAGTAATGCTCTTCTCCAATCCGCTCCTGGAACAGTAGTAAGCCTGCACGTGACTGTGATCGCGAGAGAGTCGGCATTTGCCAAAGCAGTTCTTCGCATCCCCACTGCCAGCGGTGCAGAGGATGGAAAAGAGCGGGCTCCCGCCTTCGCAGCCAACGCGGAGTGGGGTGTAGTCAACGGGAAACGGGGCAGCGCAAAACCGAAGCACCTCAGATTCACTGTCCTTGTCACCGCCGTTGCCGCCCAATTTCCTTCCCCCGTTTCCCAGCGACGACGATGGCCCCGCAGGGCGTGTGCCATTAGCGGCATCCTCCGCCGCACTCAACGCAACTGCCTGCGCAGTCTCCACATCGGCAATAACATCATCCAGCGCGCTGAGTACCTGTGTGATTACTGCTGCGCTCGCGTCGGCGTCAGACAAGTACCACTGTTGCCCCGTACCCGATGGATGCGGCTGCAGCTTGAACCCAGCAGTGCGCAGAATCTCCAGGGCTCCAAACTCCTCCAGTGGCTTCAGCTTCACAGTGTATGTGGTGCTGCTTGTGGAAAGACCGCGATACTTGGACCCAGCGGGGTGATCCAGTACGTTCTGAAGGATCAAGCGCAGCTGTCCAAGCGCCACCAGTGATGCCCGGAAGCCCTCTTCGCTTCCCCCATCGCAGATGTGCTCGTTACTCTCAAGCATCGCCTTGGCAATCAGCAAGTCCTCCTCCTCTGCATCAGTGAGTGCAGTGCGGGTGGAGAGTAATCCAACGCAGGAAGCTTCACCTGCGCGACTGCTAGACACCACGAGGCTTGCAGCAGGTTGAACGGGAAACCCCGTTGACGTGCCCGGTGGCGCAGACGACATCTGTTCCAAAGTTGGCTGTAGCATGCGACCCAGTGGGGTGCTGAGGAGGTCGGGGATCATGTTGCGAACATCACTTGGAATATCGCGATTGAGCAAATACTGTGAGGCGGTCTGTGTAAAGTGATTACAGTTGTTCTGCAGGAGATTGTAGTCATTGGGGCCAAAACTACCGCTGGAACGTTGACGCGCGCACCACGACACAAACTCGGCTTCCGTCTTCGAGGTAGAACCGAGCGTCTCAATGCGATACGGGCGGCCAAAGCGAGTAGCGCCTGGGTGACTCTCACTGACAACGCCAACACCCCCGTCAAAGTAAAACTCGTGGCCATAGACGACAATAGAAGTGTGCCAGATACCCTCGAGCTGGCGGCCAATGAGCATCATGCTCATATTGCGTGCCATGCCCTGTGTGAGGTCATAGCGATATAGCTGGACCGTGGATGTCATTTTCTTTTTTTTTTTTGGTATCCTGAAAGCAAAAAAAAAAAAAAACGGAGAGGGTATAGATACTCTTCTGTTTACTTGAGAAGTCTTACTTTGCTATCCCGTTAAGAATATGTATATTTATATGTGTAGCTAGTACGTACTATACGGAAGAGGGATACATAAATGAATCGATTGAATAGGGAGAGAGAGAGAGAAAGGTCAAGCATTTTTTCCATTCAAGGTAACGCACGGAAAAGAAAAGCAGTTTACACATTCGTATTTTCCTTTTTCATTATTATCATTATTGTTGTTGTTGTTTTCTCTTTAGTGAATATACCTGCTTGTCTGTGTGAGAACCACTGTATTCCAGGCAATGCGCACGCACGCATACACACACGCCTGCCTTCTACCCAATTAGCAGTTCATCCATGGCAGCGAGTTCGCCACTCTTCACACGCGCTGCCTTGGCGTGAGGCGATAGCGGATCTGGCACATCCAGTAACGCCAGTGTGTGGACCATGCGACCCCGCAGCTGTTTCTCGTATCGCTCCATATCAGCGTCCTTGCGGCCACTACAAGATGAAGCTGCAGCTATCGCACTAGTGTCGGTTGGAGTAGAGGCGGTAGCGGCGTGTGAGGGCAAAGACGACGAAGCCGTTGAAACCGTTGTAAAGCTTCTTGCGTGAGTAGAGGAGAGCTCTGATCGCGGTCGCTTCATGCCATCTCCAGCTGCGCCCTCCTTCTTTGTTATCGAGAAGCCATGCGCAGCAAAACACTTGTCCTCTTGCTTTCTACTCTGTGACTTGAGCTTTTCCATGTCATTGTGACTGCGCTCAATGGCATCCTCACCGCACACAGGACACTCTCCTTCAGTGTGGGTCATGTCTGCCGCAGATCGTCTGCATGCCGCGCACACTGGGAACATACAGCACGAGGTTAACTCCTCCTGGTACGCTCCAAGGTTACACAGGACACATATATGGTCATTCTGAGGGTCACCAATACCTGTCAAATCGCTGTGCTCACCACGGCGAATAGGAAAAATAAGATTCGCCACGGCGGCTACTCTCTGCATGCGCAGAGGGTCCTCCACACCGGAGGAGGAAGATGCCACTCCGGATCGGCCGCCACTCATCATCTGCATGCCGCCACTGCCTGCAAGGGCACCGCCACCTCCCGGCAGGATCCCGCCCGCCACCGCGACAGACACCTGATGCTCAAGCTCCTCCGTGCGGCGCAGTTCATCAGCGTGCTGCTGTGCAGTAGTGGCTAGGTTCTCATCCCCTAGCTGCCGCTGCACAATGATTATATCTAAGCAGTCGTATGTTCTTAACTGTGTGCTTGGTAGTACTACAAGTTGTTGCTCGCCGCCCGGAAGCAACTTCTTCACTTCCAAGCGGTACCTGCTCATGTTAATACTATGCTCCTGCACAACGTCATCAAGAATCTTGCCCAGCACGGTTACCTCACCAGGGAAGCTCAGTGTGTAGTACCGACCCGAGGCTGCAGGGTGAGAGCCAAGCAGGCGAAACCGAACCACACTCTCTATATTGGCCATTTTGCTTTCTTTTGCTAAAAAAAATAATAGTGAAATGTTACTTGATGACAATTCTCTACTCTATATTTATTTATATATTGAAGTTCGGGTAGTTTAAACTGTGGACTACACACACACACAGTAAAGGAAAAGGGGTGTATGACTTGCTTTCAATAAATGTAGAGTGAGGAAGAGGAGGAGGAAAGAAATGATAATCGATACGAAAAAGGCGAGGGGAAAAAAGGTAAATAGTTGCGCAATATGAGAGCAAAAACATAAACACCAAAAGATAGAAATTTCATGCAGTGCCACCCTTTCGTTCATATACCAGAATATATACGCAATCCTCTCCAAACTGCTGCCAAAGAAAAAGTTTTTTTAAAAAATGCATAGTTGATGGCTTTCTCTTTTGTTTTCAATGTAGAGACGTAGATAACCTCCTTTCAGAGGGGGGATCAAACACATAACGGGAAAAAAAGAGGTGCGTAGCGCCAGATGGTAATAAAAAATGGGGCGAGCATCCCGTATTCGACAACAAAAAGCAAATTTACATAAACAAATCAGCAAAGACGCAAGTAAGTAAGAAGGACAAGGAAATACATACATATATACATACATACATGCTCGTTGCCCAGTCGTACATATATAATGCAAAAAACAAAAATGAAAAGAGCATATATCCTGCCGTTCTCAATTTCTTCTCTCTCTCTCTCTTTCTATTTCTAACTTGTACTTCCCCAGATCTAATCACACGTTTTAACCTTCCACTGCGCCATGGGATCGCTGGTGACGGAGGCTAGAATACCGCCTCCCTGCGTCGAGTTCTCCGTGCGCTTGTTTCGCTTGGCAGCTGCCTTGTACACTGTGCTGCCATCCGCATCTACATAGTACTGCTCTACCTGCTGGTGAGTGTCCCGCTTGGCTTTCAGTGCGGCAACCGCCTCCTCAAGCGGAACGTCTCCATAGCCTAGCGCCACGAGTGGATTCACACCGTCAAACTGATTCTTCGGCTTCGTAAAGCGCTCATGTTTGTTGCGCTCTGTATAAATCGCGCTTGGACGCTTATCTACAAAGGCAACCTCATGGCCACGCTGCTGTTGCTGTTGCTGCTGCAGCTTCTGCATCTCATCGCGTGCGTTCAAGCTCGTCCAGTCAACGGAGCGCTGAAAGTACGTACGGTCGCAGTCGTATGCCTCGGCATCGAAAGGAGTAAAGTCCGTATGCATGACGCTCCTCTTCTCAAAAACGGTCTGGCAACCCGTGAAGACATCACGGAATTTGTCCCGATGGCGATGGTTCGTATTGTACAAGATCCACACACGTGCCTTCGCTTTGCCTAAGTCTGTTAGCAGACGTCCGTAGTTCTTGATCAGCAAATCCGCCTCTATCATTTGTGAGTGGGTCGCGAGTAAGGTGGGGAAAGTGGGGTCCGGCTTGTTGGGGTCCTCTGTGTATATTTCACTGCAAATACCGCGAAACAGGTCGCGCTGTACACCGGTGGCACCCATGTTATACCAGTATTCAACATGTTCACGAGACTCTGGAATAAACATAACATGATATGCCTCGTCCATGATATGCCAGTGCGTGGAGGGCTTCACTGGCCTACCTTGGAGCATCTTTCGACGTGTGTTCATGTGTCTGACAGGCAAGAAGTGGTTGCAAGGATCCACTAAAATTTTTTTGTTTCCGCACAAGCCTCTATCTAAAAATATAAACTTCTATGAGTCAACCGCAATACAGACAAAAAAAAAAAAGAAGGCACAAGAGTAAAACAACAGAAAGGGGAAGATATGCATTGTAAAGATAAATTCGCTAACGTACGTACGTTCTTCAGCAATCAAAAAAAAAAGTATTCACATAGCAGTGAAAACAACAAAAAATGCTAGCACCACCTCACTTCATAGCGGCAAAAACATATGAACAAGGCTCTCTGAATCCAAATATATGGTTACGTATCATTATTGCTCCGCATCACAATATTTGTGTCAAAAAAAAAAAAAGGAGGAGGCACATAACAATAATAATAATATGTATACAGTACGTAAACACAAATCAGCACAGTAGTGAAACACACACGCATGTATATATATATAAGTTTCCATCACGGTGCAGATCCAACATAGTCGAACGCGTGAAAAAAGCAGTGACCTCCATATATACTTTGAGAGGGCCGCACAGTGGGTTTGCTGGTGACTATCGAGATTTGATAAACTTAGCAAAGTCAATTTCGCTCTGCTTCTCCGCCTCTCTCACCATCGCCGCCAACTTTGAGGAAGAACCATCGGCTGTTAGCGGGGCGTGAACAACAGAGGAGCTGTTCACACTGACAAGTCCGCGAAACGTCTCGGTCCATATATCAAACACCTTTGCATCACACGTGAGTAAGTTAACACTGCTCGTCACGCCGGTTTGGCGATTGTAAAACCAGAGCGTGAAAGCACCATCGACAGGCAGCCGAGAACGATGCCCACGACCCTCTCTGCATCCAACAATCGTGTTCGGGGATTCAATAAAGAAGCGAAACGCCGGTGCTCGCGGGGATGCGGTGACCCCCACAAGATGATCAATCGGCTTCGCATCGACGATGGCAACCCCAGACTGATGCATCGTGCACACCAAGTGCGGCACCTGCTCACTACCAGTGTCAATACGATCCACGGGAAGCATGCGTATACGAAAGAAGCGCTCTTTGGGATTCTTGTTCATTTCATACAAGATGAAGTACGATCCCTCCGCGCACATGGCAATGTAATGGAGAAACAGTTCCGCCATGTGATACTCAATGAGCTCGCGATAGCGAGGAAGGTACATGCCACGGTTGCGCAGGAGCGCGAGTACGACGACGTGAAACGGATCTCGACTCCATTGAAAACGGTCGCTGCTGGCATTGCGAAGGACGTCAAGGGGAACTACTGGTTCGGCGTCAAGGTCAACATCAACCTCACAGGAATCGCAGGAAGATTCAAAACAGTCGTCGTCCGCTGGCGGCGTCTCCTCCTCTTCGTCATCGCCATCCTCCTCCTCTTCAAACATGTCTGTGGACCTCGTCGCAGAGTTCGATTCTTCGCCCAGATAGGTGAGTGTGGAGTCCTCATCGTCATCGGTCCACCTCCGCGCCTCACCTGCCTTCTCGCCGCCGCGGTGGGTCCTGGAGTGGCTCCTCACCATCCCTTCAGGGCACTCCCTGCGTGCTCCACTAAAGCACACTCCACCGCCACCACCACTGGGGATAATACGAGGCCTGCCCACATCGCCATCGCTGGCTACATCACATAGCTTCTCTTGCTGCTGCTGCTGCTGCTGCTCGCGGGTGGAGCGATTACAA
Organism: Sergeia podlipaevii; assembly: GCA_030849805.1. Taxonomy (NCBI): domain Eukaryota; phylum Euglenozoa; class Kinetoplastea; order Trypanosomatida; family Trypanosomatidae; genus Sergeia; species Sergeia podlipaevii. The sequence goes on from JASANZ010002105.1 coordinate 22,741, forward strand.
TTGTTATCAGGTCCGTACCGAATGCCAAGCGATGATTGTCCCCGCGCACCACTACTCACACCAGCACCACTACCACTGCCACGACGCCGGTCTCCGCCGTCCCCCAGTTCGTATCGCTCGTTGGTTCGAATGTTTGTTTCTGTCCAAGGGCGTCCTGCGTCATTGCCTGCTCTACTCCTGTTACTCAATGTGCTGCGTGGAAGGGTGTTCACGTGATCCTCGACATCCATGTAGCGTGAAAAGGTGGGAGATGCGCCATAAAGTCGAGAGGCTGTCTTGGGCATTGCGTGTGTGTCACCGCCATCAGTGTCCACTGTGTAGATGTTTGGGTCTCTAGAAGTAAATAAGCGGCGGCGATAGTCTGGTGATGCTGTGCGTGTGCTCGCCGCGCTAGGTCTTCGCCAGTCACCGTACGCCATCCTAGTAGCGGGATCCTGACGTTGAAAAGAACTTGTGCCGCCGCGCTTCATCGAGGCGCGAGCTGCATCGCTGTAGATGAAGGGTGAAGGCGATGAAGCGGGCAGCGGTGCCGTCCCAGCAGCTGCTCTGTAGATGTGCGTGCGATCAGGACCTGGTGAGCTTGCTCCCCCACCACCGCCACCACTGTTAAGAAAAGACGAGTATCCCGTGTGATCGCTAGAATGCATTGTTGTATTCTTGTTGCTGTTGGTCCACAGAGAACGGTATCTATAGGAATCATATGGGTCATGCCCTCTTTTTCCACCTTCGGTGCTTTGGTCCTCAGCAGTTGGCATTTTAATTGATTCTATGTGTATGTGTGTTCGGAAAAAAATATTTGAATATATACAGATAAATACAGATATATATATGTGTGTAAAAATAAATAAGATGTGAAGTATCTAAAAGGAGAAAAACAATCTAATAGAAAAAAAATGATACAAAGATACTTTGAAAAATGGCAAGAAAAAAAAAAGCCGTTCTAAATGGTGTGTGTGTTCTGCATAAAGGCCGAAAAGAGACAAAAAAAAATTTGATGAATACCATGAGCAAACGTATAAAAAAGAAAAGATTTCAATATATATAGATGATACTTGCAATTTCAACTGCATTGGCGAGCCATCACTCACCACGTACCCCACCCTCCTCGCCGCTTTGCACAGGAGGCACAGTAGATGGTTGATTTCATATATAATATAGTATAACATAACATAATATGTTTGAGTAAAAAAAAAAAAAAAAGAAGCGACAGTTTTCGTCACTCTTACAACGTTCAGTGTTTGTTTGCTCCTCTACGTACTAGAAGAAGAGGTGACTATCGCTGCCAGCATATATATATATATATATATATATATAAACAGAAATATGTAGACGGAGAGGATGATAGGTAAAACTAAAAAGATTAAATATATAGATGAAAAAAAAAGGTATATAGAAGACAACGTCAAAAATGAAAATAAAGTAAAATAAGCTCACAGTTCTTCTTTCTCTCTTTATTGCGCTCTCCTGCTCATCCTCAACCGAATCCGCCGCACTCCAACCTTAATGCGTCAGTGAACAAGCAAGAGAGGGAGAGAGAGAGATTCATTGCGCAATTGCCAACTTCGCCGCCGCCGTCACCCTCCAATGCTGCGCAGAAAGGCTCAGAACCCTCCTCACTCTCTCGGCTTCAGTGACACCAAACCGCGGTGACTGCTTCTCTCTGATGCAGGCATCATCAAGGAAAAGTCTAACGGAATGTACAATGCACATGGAGTCATCTTTAAGGCCCATTGGCTTGCCAAGAAAGCCATTGGAGCCGTACCACCAACCCGTACAAGGAGCCATGTACGCATGTGCATCCTCTCTCCCTTCTGCCTTGCTCTTCTGATTCGTTCGCCGTAGCGCCGTTAGTTCCGTCGCCATCGTCATCGGACTGGAAGTCTGCTTCCTCTGTACAGGAGGAGGACTCTGCAAGAGTTGAGCTGGAAGGATAAGAGGTGTCCATCCAAAGCATATGATACGGAGTGAATCGCGCTCTGTCGTCGTTCGTTTCCTCAGCCTCCGTAAACCTGTCTGATGTGTTGTCAATCGTATCAGCGCCGAACATTTCTTCAAAGAGAAGCAAAGAAAATGGCCAATCAAGCACGCTAGGCTTAAGCGCCTTCTAATCCTGCTGCGACTGTTGCTCCGCCGCCCGCTGCTCCTCTTCCTCCATCCGCATTGAGCGTGACAGTGTCTTGAATTCACTTATGATATGTAGCAAGTAGGCAGAGACTGTCTTGAGCGCAAAGGGCACGCCGATGAGGCGCTCCAGCATGGGAGAGGAGACTGCAAACCCCCAGGGCACATTACTCTTGCCCTTCATTCCTGGATCATTGTCGGTATCATCATTATCATCGCATGAGCAGCTTGACTTGTCAAAGGTCTTACGTTTCTTTCCAAACGGCAATCGTGACCGGAGAAATGCAAATGCTTGCGAGAAGCAGGCACCTGGCACTTTACGATCCGCAGGGTGAGCCTCTCCATGCCTTCCAGCGCCTCCTGTGCCACCTTGAACGTACTTCGTTTGAAGAAAATGCCGGACCTTCATCACTGTCGCATTCCAGCAGTTCTGGAAACGCTTGAGAGGTCGGTTTCATCTTCATCAATGGAACATATTTAGACTCGGGCTCCATGCAGAAGCGAGCGAGAAAAACATGTGCATTGTTTCCTCGAGAGATCCGCCTTACAACTTTGGAAGGCGGAGTGTCCGATGCATAGTGCACCACAGAAGTCAGCAGAGATGCACAAATGTGGTGAAACGTAAACAAAAAAAAGAGTACCAACTAGCTAGAAAGCTGTCTATCTTCACTGTATATACGAAATAATTTTTTTTTGAAAAATAAGTACTTTGACAAAGGTACTCTTACTTTTTGAGAATTAATATATTTAGAAGAAAAAAAAATGCTGTACAAATCAGGTGATATAATACGAAGACAAGCGCGCCATTTTTGTATAAGTTTATATACTTTCTAACCAATAAGGCTGAGGGGAAGTGTTTAATTCTAAAGATAATAGAAGTTTTTTTTTTCAAACAGAAAAAGAGGGGAATATTATAAAGATACGTGCAGGAATGCAGAGCTCATGCAACAGAAAACCAGGCAAACAGAGAGAGAGAGATAGGATCTAGTGTAAGCATCCGTTGTCTTTATAGTTCATACATCATCAAAAGAGAGGGAAAGCATGCGATCTGGTGTGTTTCATTCCACCAGCCACTCCCCATGTCCGATGTAAAGACGAAACAAAATTGAACCTCTTCCCCCCCCCTGGCTCAGAATTCCTTCTCCAACATTGAACTAGTAAAGTTCTCAACCTTCTGTTTTTTTTTGCTATTGTTGATTTAGTATCGCTGAAAGTCATGCAGTCACGTATTTCTAAACATCTGATGTACGGCGCCAAAAAAAAAAAAAATGATAGCACAAAATAGGACAGGACAGGAGAAGCAAAAACAAAAAAAATCTCCCTTTTTCCCTAGCAATGGCCACGCCAAGTCAACTATACATACAAATATAATCTACTGAACAAGCTAAACCAAAAGAAGTTAGTAGAAGACCAAAAAAAAAAAACATAGAAGACACATATAGAGAACACAGAGAAACAGAAGTGTAAGGGTCCAAAGTCGTTGCAAGGGAAAGAAAAACAAAAGCAAAACGATCATACAACAACAAACAGAGCAACAACCATTTTTTTTCTTTTCCCCCCTTTTCCTCCTGTTCAGCAAGAAGTTCCGTTTCACAGTACGCTTTCCATGGTTACCTCTTTACCCAATCAAGCATCTCCCTCTCCCTAGCTATCCGTGGTACCCGCTCCATTGCCATCAAGCTCCTGCACAACGTCTAAGACTGACGCGGCAGGTACCTGCTTGATGCGCTCGTGCTCCTGCAGCTGAATCGCATCGACGATGGTCGGCACAACAAATCCATCCAGCATATCGCACACAAGGTTTTCCTTTCCAAGTTGGTCGCTCGGCTCGCAAGGTGGTGGCAATGCAGCCTGTCTCGTCCGCTCTGCCTCCACCGCCACCGCCAGCGCCGTCTCTGCGACCGTAGTGCTGAACATATCCTGAAGGAAGCAGTCCACGGTGGCATCGGTGGCGCGTGTGTAGGCAACGTATTGCACCTCCTCCCTGTCCCGTGTTGCCCGCTCCGTCTCGCGTCGGGCCACCTCCTCTGCCTCGCGCGCAGCACGCACAGCCTCGGCCTCGGCGCGAAGCTCGTCCAGCTTGCGGATATCCTGCTGGCGACCCAGCTCCTGAAACAAATAGCCAAGAGTATCGCCAACGATATCACCTTGCGCGGCATCCAAGACGGCCTGCACCATAGCGCGCTGGCGAGCTTGCATCTCTTCACGCTCCTTCGCGTTGACCAAGCTGCGCTCCGCGTACTTGGCGTTGGAGGCCGCCTGAAGCTCCTCGATAAGGCCACGGCAGCGCTCCTTGCCCTCGAAGAAGTCATTCTGCACCGCACGACCGCGCAGCAAACGCTGCAGAAGAGTGCAAGCCTCCTCTTGATCTTCGTCCTCGTCACCATCCAGCTCCAGCTCGGGGGTGTCAGGCCGCTGCAGCTTCGGCGTGGCACGGTAGAGATCAATGACACGCTGGCCGGCGGTATGGGCGTCTTCGCCACTCATCGCTGTGCCAGACACCCCACCCGCATCATGGCCAATGCCGTGTATCTTTCTGTGTGCGTACTCTAAAGAGTCCACCACCCGCTGGGCTTCGTGGCGCTGATACAAGGTTGGCAGCATGTCAATAGCCTCGTTTTCGGGAACAGTGAAGGCAGACTCGTTAACGCGCTCGATGCGCGGGGCACGCCCCGAGTCCACCTCTTCCACGCCCTCCGCGTAAGTTAGCAGCTCAGGCCGCACATCGTAGTTGTTACGCTTCTTAGACTGCGCCGCGGCGTGACGCCCGTCCAGTGGGATCTCGCCTTCCATGAGCGGGGGCCGTGCCTCACGACCATACTTAACATAGGACTCGATGAGATCTCTTTTGGTAGTGCCGATGCGTGCCTTGCCACCAACCACAGAACCTGTTGCCATCACCTTGCCGGAGGCCGCAGCCGTGGCGGTGAGTTTCTTGTCCACTGCCCGACGGCTATCAGCAAGCCCCTTCGCCTCTACCGTGTTCAGTCGATGCCGGAGCGTCTCCATGTACTGTGCCTTAATGTTGTCTAGTCTCTCCCTGTTGGCTGTCTCACGGGCCGCTTCGCGCTCAAACAGTGAGTTCTGTATCCTCTCTAAGCGTCTTGCCTGCAGCTTCTCTACGTGCTGCTCCCGCTCTGCCCACTCCTCCTCCTCCACCTCATGCAACATGGCATAACGCTTCTCGATGGACTCGGCATCCTTCCCAGTGGGCAACGCTGCCTCCACCGCACGACGACGGCGTACTCGCTGGATGAGTTCCACCTCCTCCTTACCAGCAGGCAGGCCACCGCCAGCGTAGGTGAGGCCAAGCAGGGCGAGAATCTCGGGTTCAGGAGCGCCTTCGGGGATGAAGTAATCCGGGGTATAGGGCAGGGTCTGAGCTTCACCCTCACGGTACTTGGTCTGCACCGCGGCATCCCGGGGTCCCGCGCTGTTCGCGAGCGTGGCAGCAGCGGTTGGGCTAGACATTTGTTGCTGGGCGTTAGTGCCTTTATTGTGAAGGCTTGGGAGGTGGTGGGGCTTCGCACGCTGCCCGCGGCGACCTCCAGCGCCAAGCGTGCGTGTGTGATTTGTCGACGATGGACGCTGTGCTCCGGCAGCGGCGGTGCCACCTAGTGTTGAGGCTGCCGCACCCCTCGCTGCGTCTCCTATTGGACCTGGGGTGCCGGGGCATGAAGAGGCAAAGCGAATGTTCGTGTTGTCGCCCCATGTTGACATGGGATCTCCTGGCAGCGCACCTTGTGCCTCTACGGGGCGGCGAAAGAACTTGAAGCGGTCGCGGCCTGCAAGCTCCGTGGAGTAGCCTCTGCCTCCTCGTACATTGTTGTCTTGGAGCTGTCTGTACATACCTATTCCCTTTTCCTTTTTTAGATGTTTACTTTGTTCTCCCCAGTTTTCCACGGTTCTGCCAAATGAACTGTGGTTGCTTCTAGATATATAAAGAGAGAAAACAACAATAGAAAAAGAAGAGAAGAATGAAAAAAGCGGTGGTAGAGAGATACCCCTTTCTAGTTTAGCTGAAGCTCAAGTGAACCTCACTCACTCTCTCCTCTTATCTGTCTATCTATTTATGTACTTGAGGTATTTACTGCCTAATGAGCTGCAGTAAACGTAGCACTCCACCAAGTATGATTTGCAAAAGAAAAGAGAAAAAAAAAATGGAAAAGAGAGAAGAGAAATACAAAGGTCCCACTATTGATTTTTTTTTTTGAACCTTGAGACCTCTTTCTCGTCCACTAGTGAGATCTTCCTCTTCTTATTCTTCTGCCTGCTACTTCAGCTGATTATGTTTTCTTTCGTTCACACACCAGTGCACACACACACACACACACTTTCTTTATATATATATATATAAAGTTGTAGAATGTACGTGCCCACGCAATGCAGAAAAAAAAAAACTTTTCTCCTAAATGTGCAAAAAAAGAAAAAACAGAAAAGGAGAAAAATAAAAATAAAACAAAGGAAAGAAACAGTACCAACACATTCTTGCCCTTAAGAGCTTTTAAAAAAATAATAATAATAATAATTTTAAGTCTCTCATCCAAACAATTCATACGAGTGCAGAACAACAAATATATATATATATATATATATATATTGACTTGAGTAAATATTGTAATTAGTTAGTGAAAAGCGGTAGTGCACACACACACATATATATATATATATGTATGTAAAGGAACATAAGGAAGAAAAAGATACAGGCCGCATGCAATGCATTTGGCTTTCTCTCCCCCCCCCCCGCTCCTTCTTTGCTTCTGCAGCTGCCACCATAATTACTAGCACCAACATATCGTAGTTTTGCACAGCCACCTTACGACTCTGCTGCCCGGAAACGGAATATAGATGCCTTTACCTTTGTATTGACACCCGTAATGTAGGGCCTGAACTGAAAAAATAAAAGCATCACCATCGGCAGACGTACCACCTCCAGTAACTCATTCACTACAAAAGCAAACCCAAAATTGATGTACGTATCCCATGCCTGCACTCGATCGTAAAACTTGTCACGATTAAGAAAGCTACCAAACAGCACGCACATCAGCTCGTACATGATCTCCTTCTTTAAATATCCAGACGCAAAGCCAACATACAGCAGCGTTAGCGTGCCCACATACGCCACTATGTAGAGAAGAGTGAAAGCCTTTCCTTGCCGCTTGAAAAAATTCCATCCCTTCTTGATTCTGCGGCTTCTATCGTCTCGCAGGCGATCTAACTCCAAGTCGAATATGCGGTCTGTCTCATCAGCAATCTCTCGGAAGCGCTCCTTGCGCTTTGCAGAAGCCACCTTCAAGTCCTCGCGCTCTTGCGATACAACCGACACTGCCCCACGAACCTTGCTATCCGCCTCACTCATGTAGTCCTTGGTACTCTTCGTGATCCATCGGGAACTCATTCCTTTCTTCCGCTTGTTTATTCCACCGATAGTTTCACTTGTCTGTTCAAACTGCACGAAGCGTGCAGACACAAAGTGGGAGTTGAGGACACCACACGACGAGGACAACAAGGACGAAGTGCCGCTGCTATTGCCAACGCCCATGGAAGTCAGTCCAAGAAGCACACAGCGCGATCCCCGGCATGTGCGGAAGCCGCCAGCAGCTGCCAGCGGGCCCATCTGGAGACAGGAGCGAGCCTGGTAAGCCAACAATGCTATCTGAGTGTGGCTGAGCATACTGCCCCTTTTTTAAATGCTTGACAGCAAAATAAAATAAAAAAAGAATCGCCTGCAATATAGCACAGAACGATCGCTCACGATTTGTGGCAATACAAAAAAGGAAAAAAAAATTAAAGAAGAGGGGGGAGAGCACCTTGAATTTAGTTGTAGCAAGAGCATTTTTAAGGTCATACATGTATGCATGCACTTTGCGCTGCACCGCAAACCTCTCGGATGTGCTGAACCGTGTAATGCTGCGGAATGCTGAAGTAGCAACTCTACTGCACCACAGTACGTACGCTCTAGTAGGTAGATGAAACAGCAACCAAGTGATAATAATAATAATAATAATAAAGCAACCTTAACACACGCATATAGCTATATCCTTTCTATATGCATAGCACCAGTAGTACGCCTTATGGTCGGGGTACACCAGTGCGAAGCACAGATCCCTTTATCCTGGCACCTACGCGTGCAAGATACGGCCTAAATTTTAAAAAAGTCAGAGACAAAGGCAAGCGCACAACCTCCAATAGTTCATTTAAAATAAGCGCAAGCCCAAAGTCAATATACGCATCCCACGACTTCAGCTTTCGTTGAAACTCTTCTCCGTCAAGGACACCGCTCAGCACGTTCAGCACAAAGTTGTATACAATCTCTTTCTCGACAAGACCAGACGCAAAGCAAAGATAAAGAATCACAAGTCCTCCTAAGTACACTGATGTGTATAAAATCAGAAATGGCTTTCCTTGTGCCTTTAAAAAGTTCCACAGCTTTCCAAATCTATTCACCTTCTTCGGCAGCACCTGTCCCTCTACCGCGGGTGTCACCTCTTCGCTGGGAAGACCAGTTTCGGTTTTATTATTCCTCATCTCGCCTTCTGTCGCTGCCGTACACTTACTCACCTCCGGCTTCTGCTGCATTGACGCAGCTTGTTTTGGAGTAGAAGTGGTGGTACCTGCTGTCTCCCCCGTATCATCATGCTCAACGGCTGCGGTGGAAGCGCTGCTAGACTTCACTCTCTCTGTCGCCTTGCCAACCCCATCCACCACGCTTTCCCTCTGCGCAAACTGCACGAAGCGTGCAGACACAAAGTGGGAGTTGAGGACACCACACGACGAGGACAACAGGGACGAAGTGCCGCTGCTATTGCCAACGCCCATGGAAGTCAGTCCAAGAAGCACACAGCGCGATCCTCGGCATGTGCGGAAGCCGCCAGTGGCTGCCAGCGGGCCCATCTGGAGACAGGAGCGGGCCTGGTGAGCCAGCAATGCTATCTGAGTGCGGCTAAGCATAAGGCTGAACTGCAAACAAAAAAGTATATATAGAAAGAGAAAGCAGCGTAGCAGCGAAACGTCCTAGAAAAAAGACTCGCCTTTTTTTTGTAAAAGTGCTGTGCACGGAAGCGCGACAAGTATAAACAAACAGAAAAGGAAATAGAAGACAAGATGGGAAAGTATGCAGTGATGTGATTGAATGTGGAGCACGTCATTGTTAGTCAATCATCCTCTCAGTTATTAACAAAGGAGTGTGTGTTACCATCCACCAAGTGTTGCACGCTCACCTCACCCTCTCTCTCTCGTTCCTATCTCTCTATGTCATACTCATTCATTCTTTCATTTTTGTTGCTTTTGTTGCTATTCTTCAGTGTGCGCATACGAATCTGTTCGCGTGTTACTTGAAGAAAGGTAGAAACAGCGAAAGAGATAATAAAGTCAAAGGATGTCCTATCAGCACGAAGCGACTCTTTTTTTTCTTTCTTACTCCCCTTCTCGCTATCGCTCTGGAGAAGGAAGCACGTCGCCGACACACTCCATCTCCGCTGACACAGCTATGCCATCATCAAACAACCCTTGCGCGCGGCTCTCAGTCGTGGCCATTGACTTCCGCTGCTGCTCTTCTTGTTGCTGCTGTTTCTTTGCCTCCCGTACAGCGGCAGAAACCTCGGCTGTATTGAAAAAGGTGAACTCACCCGGCAATGGCGCCCCCTTGCTCGCTGAGGAAGCCACATCTTCCAGCAGCTGCTCCGTGATCACTTCAGAGAGCTCATCCTGCGCCTCTACTTCCTCCTGAGCGACTGCGGAAGCTGCAACGGCGCTGCCATCTGTCGATGCCAAGGATTCAAAGTCATTGTCATCATCGGTGATGCCGTCAGCGTCCCCGCTGTCGTTAACGCATTCTGTTGCGTCGCTGTCGCTGTTGCGACTGCTGGTAGTCGTGGACGCGGACGCCTCTGCAATCAACTCCTCCTCGAGAAACTTCTGATTATCTGCTAGTTCATCTGCAGGACTCGCGCTAGCACCACCATCCATACTACCCGCTAAGACGTCTACATCGCCAGCAGCAGCAGCAGCAACTAGCGATGCCAAATTGTCATTGTGACTCCCATAAAAAGCTTCCTCGCTCATCAAGGTTTCTGGAGGTGCGAGTTCTTCATCCGTGATCACACCACCACCACTGCTGCTGTCGCTACTAGCATAAGTGGTTTCATCCTCAAACAGGGTCTCGGGTGTAACGGGATCAAAGCTTGTTACGCCAGTACGTGGAGGCGGCGAAGAGGACGAAGAAGCAGTAGAGGAGTCAACAACAGCAGCAGCCGAAGCCTCGAATACACTAGCAGGACGCTTCGCACTTTTGCGAAGGAGTCGCTTCAGCAAATCATCGGCTGCGCCGACAGTGCCAACGGTAGCAGTGGCGCTAGGCCTCTTTGAGGTAACATTGCTAGTTGCCAGTGTGACACGCGTATGAGAAAGTGCGAATACAGAGTTGCAGCAGCGAGAAGAGGAGACAAAGAAAAGTGGTGCGGTGTCAAGACGCAATGCGGTGCAGAGACGGCGCATTAGCAAATATCCCTGTCGCCAATTTAAGAAAAAAATGGTACCACCAATAGCAAAAGTGTCTGTATGTATCAAGTCGATCCCTTCCTGGTTCTGTATGCTCGCTTAGCAATAAACATAAGTTTTAAGTATTGCTCTTCTTCTATTCTGCTATGCTACGTTGTTGATACTGCTGTTGTTGACAACTCGGCTGCAGGACGTGCTCAACAACAATTAGAAAAGAAGAAGAGGTTAGCTATACAGCAATATATATCTTTTCAAGTGGTTCTCACCTTGCTATGATGGACGTGTAGAGTAAGTACTTTCGTCAAAACAATTTGATGTTGTTGTTGATGCTTTTAATCAGAGAAAGGGGGGGAGAGGAAAGCAAAGATTGAAAAAAAAAACGCATAAAAAGAAGAAGCAAACAATTAGCATCGATGTCCGCAAAGTGGGTAGATATCTTTTTTTTGGAGTAAAAAATAGAAATCAAACAACAAAAAAAGAAAAAAAAACATGCAAGCGCCTTAGTAGTAACAGCAGCAGAACCCTCCTTTAGACTGCGGCGCCGTGCTCCATGAGCACCACAACGCCTTCAATGAATCCCTCCACAATCACCTGCCTCTCTGCCTCCTCGCTTCCTTGTGGTGCGTCGTATGCATCAGGCGTGACAAGGGCAAGATCGTCGAGTGAGGCCATGGGCACACCGAGTAGCGCCACAGCCTGCGCTGGTACGTCCATAACAGTCGTAGCACCACCACCAACCTCTGCGATGGCATCAGGAATGTCTGTGCCGCCACCAACGACGTCACGAGCATCGCTGTTTTGGAGAAAGGACCGCGCACTACCGCTGCTGGAAGTGACGGCGATGACAACAGGTGCCGCAGTGTAGTGAGACGGAGAGACAGGTGAAGGAGATCGCTCTCCCCATGTGTGTCTCCCACCGCTGCCACACTCATCATCATCACCAGCAGCACTCTGGGTCTCTTCCAAGAGCTCACCGTTCATACCCGCGGACGGTACTGTCTGGCTCTCTGGGGTAACTGCAGCAGTAGCAGAAGAGACGGAAGCGTCTCTTGCCTCAGAGTGAGAGAGGGCACCTCGAGATGTAGCACTGCGAGGCTTGATCGCCCTCCGCCATACCCCACGTTGCGAGGCTGATCGCTGCTGTAGTGACTGCATGCCGCCATGAGTACTCAAGCTGCTGTTGGTACATTCATCTTCCCCAGCAGAAGAGCCCAAGAAAGCCCCGCGTGAACAAGAACGGGAAAAATAGCGACCCAATGAGTTAAACACACGAGCAACACTCGGGGGTACGGCTGGGGTGTTGCTGCTGCTGCTGCTCCGGTTGATATTGTCTGTTAGTCTCACCTCCTTATCTCCCACCTGATGTTCTCCTCCCCGCTGCTGACGACGCAGGCTGTACCGTCTCTGTGCTTCGGAGTAATACGACTCACAGGAGGCTGAAGTGCGGACAGAGGAGTAGGGGCCATCGCCAGACTGGGATCGTGTTTTCTGTTGGTGTTTTTGTTGTAGTTGTTGATGCTCCCGCAAAAACTTGGCAGCCCAGCGGCGCAGCACCTCAGGTGGAGGGCACATGCCAGTGATGAGGTAGCGCTCATCCTCCTCTGCTTGCTCTAGTTTCAATACAGCGCTACGAAACTTGCCTTTATCTTCTTCTTTCTTCTTCCCTTCGCTCTGCAGCACGTCGCTCTTCATGTCTGCTACTGGCGGACGCCTAAAGTCGAGCTGCGACTGCTGCTGAGTATCTGACACTATCGGACTTGCATGTGACACGGTGTCCCTATCGCTATCAAAACCTTGATCCAAGCCACCTCCAATCGCGTTGTCCCCCTCGCTCTGCCTCTCGACTTCAGCTTCTGCATGCGTTGCCGCGATGTTCGGCCCATCGCAAGCAGTGGAGGCACTCTGACGCTGGCGCTGCTGCTGTCTGCGGGTAGCACAGGAGGATAGCGTGATGGGAGGTGGAGACGTCAGCGCTGGCGAAGCAACGCCCTCTTCTCGTGGCCCATCAGAGTTCTTTGTCGCACCTTCAGTAGGCAGTTGCCTCCCTTCTTCATGTATGGTCTGCATTGGTATATGATGCACATCATGACCTCTGAGTGGGCGGCTGTCTCTGCTGACAACAGAACCTACGCTCCCAACTTGAGAGGAAGAGAGACCGAGAGATGCGATGAGAGTCCTCTGTGGCGTCTCAGCGACTGACGCAGTGAGCTGTGCTGACGTCTTATCCCGGTGTCTCCCTCTGCTGCAAGGTGCCTGAGATCCTCCGTGAAGCAAGCTGTGACTAGTAAGGGGACGAGAAACAGAGTTCACCGAGGAGCTCACAGCACCACCTGCGTGGACCCCCTTCTCTGATGAGATGAACACTTCACAGAGACGAGGGCCCTCATCCTGTTCCCTGCAGTCCTCTCCATCACGCATAAACCTCCCGCCTTCCCTATGATTGTAAGAAGAGCTGCTCTGTCCGTGATAGGCCTTGAGCACCGCAAGTTGCTGGTGTCGCGAATTCATGGGTACACCACTGTAAGGGCACGGTGAGATCAGCGAAATCGACAGGGGCAGCTGGCAAGGCGGCCAGTTGCAATCCAAGGAAGATGCCGCCCGCTGCTGCTGCTGCTGCTTCCGCAAATCAACGCCGGCTCTCTCGCCGTGTTGCCACTCTCTCGCTTGCCTCAGCAACCCGCGCCACTGATACACCTCCTCAGCCTCCACGCTCCATCGTGAGTCACGCTCACGTGATTCTAAAAGACCTCCATAAAGGCATACCAGAGCACACACATCAGAGTGGCGTCTACGCACGTTTTGCTCAGCAAACTCGCCGTCCCCTCGCACAGTAGCCTGGCAGGCGTCACCCCGCTGGCGGCGAAGCCAATTATTATCCTCAGCAGTGAAGGAGGAGTGGTGGTGTGCCATGGGTGCTTGCGTTGTAGTATTGGGACCCCATAGATGCAGCGATTGAGAAGAAGAAGAAGAAAAAGATAAAGAGACGCGGCGGGCAAGCCGAGGATTCGGTTCGCACGCATGCCTTTCGTGTGGTTGTGGTCGGCTATGCTGTATGCTGTTGCGGTGTTGAGAACAAGACGTAGAAGTAGAAGATGCACGGGGAAAGCGCTCTTGAACCCGCATCCCATATTCATGTTTCTCTTCAAGGTCATGAAAATCATGAGGGTAATGATAGTGAGCACTGTCCCTCGCTGACGCTTTCTTACTCCGTTGCTCCTCCCTTCTATGTGTCCAATGATTTAACGCGGTATCAGCGATCCCACGGTCCTCGTCGCCGTGTGGGCAATGTGTACCTAACACAACGATAGAGGCTCGTGGTGCCAACGGTGATGATGACAGGCGAGGCGTGTTAGAAGCGGACGCAGTAGCGGTGTGTGAAATTATACGAGGAACGGCAGGTCTTCTGCGTGGGTAGCAGCAAGGCTCTGGTGAGGCATCAAAGAAAGAAGAGACGTCCATACATGCAAGCCTGTTGCACAGTTGGCAGCTCTTCCTCTTCTTATTTTTTTTTTCCTGGCGTTGTTTGGTTGTAAGTTTTTTTTTTTTTAAATGAATGTCTGCGTAAAGACATGTACACGCAATTTTGTGTAAGAGTACAAAAAGAGAAGAAAATTATGAGCTTACAATGACAATGATATTAAAATAAAATAATAAAAAAATAGTAAGCAGTGATGTACAGGGACAGCCTAACCAATAAAAATTAACACTTGAAAAAAAAAAAGCGAAAGAGAGAATAATATAAAACGGGGCGTCGACAGAAAATTGCATGAATTCAAAATGATGTACTCAGTATAAGCACAGAAAGAAAAGAGGTTATCTTGTGGTATCGCAAGCAGTGCATGTTTGTTCAAAAGTAATACATTTAAATCACAATCGGAACGCAAATTGCGCTGTAGCCGCCGCTGTCTTTTTCTTCTTTTGCTGCTGTCGTCATCGATGATATTGTTTCTGAATACATATATTGAAGCATACGAGTATTTTATTTTCTTCCTTTGCGAATACACTAGCTGTATCTGATATTAACATCTTCCTTCTTTGTCTGCTCCTCTTTTTGGTCTGAGATGATTTTTCTGTTGTAGATGGTGAGGCAATGCAGAAGCATGAGCTGAAGTGACACACATTTCATAGAACTGCGCTAACTGTCAAGCATATATTCCCTTTTGTTTCTCTCTCTCTTCTTTCTCGATATGACACAAAAAAAAAAAGTGTGCCGCGCCTTTACTATGGTATGCTCTCTATATATATAAATAGCATCAATTTGCTCCCTTCTCTCTCTTCTTTCCTCTCCTTATCACCCCGGTTCATATTAACACAAGCAAAAGTGATGTCAATGTTGAAGGAAGAGGAAAGAAGGAGGAGAGAAAAACATAAATTAAAATTATCATGACTGAGTTTCTCGGTCGCCTCCACTTCGCAGTTCTTTGCATACTACTCAGTTGCTTTCATTGCTATATTTTTTTTTCCTACTTTTTCCTTTTCCCTTCTCCTCTGCCATCAGAGGTGAAGACAATCAAAGGCCTCTCGCAAAAAAGCTTAAAAGAAAACTTTTTTTAAAAAATGTTGAGCAAGAAAAAGATAATCAGTCATATCACACTTACAAAAAAAAAAAACGAAAAAAGGGGGGAATGTTGAATAATTAAATCTGATAGTAATCTATGTGAACGTACCAACGAAGAATATGCACTCTTTTTTTTTTCTTCTTTTTTCTCTTTCATATTCGGCAGTACCTCTATGTTATTTTTTTTTTCAAAAAAAAAAAAAAAAGACACACAAAAAAAGCACTCTTAGAAAGAAAGTAAAAGAAAAGGACAGGAAAGAAGAAGATAAAAACACAATATAGAAACACGTGCACAACACCTTTCCTTAGTGGCGTTGCTTTTTTTTTTTTAAGATATATATAGCACCCAGCTTACCTTGTTTTGCTGTTGTTGTTTGCAGCTGTTGCATCCCCATCCCCCTTCAGCTTCGTAACTGGGTACTATAACGAGCGTGAAACCTTTAAGAGAAAAAAAAAGAAAAAGAACATCCATCACAAAAAAAATCATTTAAAAAACTGTGATGGTACCTTTTTGTTTAGGAGAGAGAAAGGGAAGCACACAGCTGGACATGGAAAACAGAATGCTACCATGCGAAGTTTTCTGAAGAAATAAAGAAAAAAAAAAGAAGAAGAAACAAAGTAATAGTAATAATAAAAGAATCGAAAGCCTTGTTGTTGGATCACTTGCGTAGAGAGCGCTTTGGTAGTCTTGATAATAAGGTATCAATTCCATGCAGACATTTCTTCTCCCTCTTCTCCTCCGTTTTTGATATAGAGCGAGAAAGACGCCGGTTTTCCTTCGTATAGAGTGGCTAACACTTTTGCTTTTGAAAGCATTTAAATTCTTTTTTAAAAAATGCGAATTCCATATGTGCGATCCGTTCTGTTCAGTTCATCCCAAGTTTAAAAAAAAAAAAAAATGATACTGGACGAGTATAGAAAAAAAGAAATAGAGGAAGGCGTGAAGAACTATGCACGCACAGTTGGGAAAGCGGAAACAGCATCGCAAACGGATACACACTTAGAAGCAGTGGAAAACAAAAAAAAACCGCACACACATGCACACGCGAGCAAAAAAAAAAATGCCAGCTAGGAAAGAAGATGTATATAAAAAAAAGCGCGCATATAAAAGAATGAACCGTGAGCAGGAGCATATAGATACATAGATAGATAGATAGATAGATATATAATCACATACATACACAAAAATGAATGAGAATAAAGCACAAAAAAAGAAGTAAGGGAAAAAAGAGAGAAAAAGAAGGAAGGGGAGGGAGAAAAAAAGAGGAGAAGGAAAAAAAAATGTAAAAAAAATAAAAATGCAAATCGTTGCACGTAATATTTCAAAAAGGGGGAAACTGCAAAGCGCATTTTCTTTACAACAATAAACAAACAAAAAAAATGATAGAGCTCAGGATGCTAACTAAAAAAAAAGCAAAGATATATATATACAGCCAATATATATTTGTGTTAGCGAAGAGTGCTATCATCATCATAAGACTCCCTTACACCAGTTGGAGATGCAAGAGCCAAATACCTTTGTTGATCAAGCGTGAGATGGGCCGTGGGGGAATGTCCATGGTCAGTGCCTCCCACAACGACAGCGGCGGCACTTACACCCCAACGACCGCTACCAGCGCCACGCTTCGCTTCATGCGGGTGAAGTGACACAAAGGGAAACCAGAATCGCGCAACCCGCTCCGTCCCACACGTGGTAAGCGCGCTGCCATCGGGCGACAGAGTGGCGTACACCATATCCTGACCCAAACCAGTAGCAGAGGCACCACGTAACCGCAGTTGCGGCCTCCAGGCCCCATCACGTGCAGTGCCGCCGCCGCCACGATGAGCTTCATCGCCGTCTGCCAGCTCAAACACCATGAGCGCGCTGCCTTCTGCCGATGTAGGAGAACCAGAAGAAGCAAAAAGAAACGGTCGTGGTGTCGTTGCGGTTCCTGTGGTGGACGGCACAACCACTTCACCACGGGCCATCAACCTCACAGCGGCCTCCGCCTCACGGCCAGGCGTTGTGTGTGTATGAGGGGAAGGAAGCAGCTGCGCTCGTGGTGTAGCTATCAGAGCACTGGCAACGTGAGTTGCAACGCCTCGAGCCTGTGCAGCAGTGACGATGCGATGTGGTGTGTGGAAGTTGTTGTTGCTGCTGCGTGTTTCGCCGTCCCGCTGCTGAGCATAGGGATGCAAGTGGCTGCCACTAGGGACATGCATCACTGACGAAACGAAGTGTGACATCCCTGCCGCCAAATCTGAAGCAGCGCTGAAGGAGCTGGAGGTGCGTGCATGACGGGGTGTGCCCGTGACAGCGCGTGCCTCGGCGTCGGCTTCCTCCGTCTGCATCATCGACGCCTCGCTTGCGTGCGAAGGGGCATCTCCATCAAGGCTAGCAGTGCACGGTGAATGAGGAATGGGTGAGACACACACGTCATGGCCAAAGTCCTCCTCGGTGTCGGTGTCCCCGCCACGAGCAACCCCACTTGTCATGCCGGGATCCGCGTGCTCAAAAGGCTGCCCTATACGAGAAGCATGATGTAGTGATGGTGCTAGGAGAAAGTAGCCGCTACTACAACTGTGTACACTAGGAATAAATTGCTGCTGCTGCTGCTGCCGCTGTTGGTGACGCTGCTGCTGCTGCTGTCGATGAGAATGAAGATACAGCTGCCCGTATGTAGCGCTGGTGGAGGCCGCTGTGAAGTATCCATCCTCTGCCTTCAGGCCTTCCTCCGAGACGCTCGGTGCAGCGCACACCACCACCTCGTTCGTGCGTCGGCTACACACAACGCTATGAATAGTGCGGCCTACACGACGTGTGGTGAGGATCTTACGGCGGCCTAGGTGGAACACACGCAGTTCACTGCGCGCTCCTTCGCCAACGGCAAAAACCAGAACAGCACTGAGCACCACGTGGGTACTGCCAGGAGCCAACAAGGAAGCCGACGAAGCGGTCGCCGCGACGGCGGCCACACTAGAAAAGAGCAACGGAGAAAGCGACGAAGACGCCGCGGTTGATGCAGGCGAGTTGGCACTTGCTGTCGTCACCCCACCCCTCCCTCCATGGCTACTGCCGCTGCATATGTTGCCTCCTTCTGGTTGTCCATCATCGCGGTTGGCGCGACGCTGGTGGTGGCGCGGGTGATGAAGCCAACCGAAGGCGCGCACTCCACGCGTGGTCCCATTCGATGGCACACCAGAGAGCTTCACCACAACAATGGGCTCCGCGAGTTTCCCCGTTGCCGCTGTCGCCCCATTCGTCAAGACGCTCGTTGTCGTGTTGAATGTTGTGACGCTGCCGCCTCCAAGGGGCGTAGTGGGCGAAGGGTTTGTGCTGAGAGTGGTACTGTTCACATGACTGCTCATCAACTGCCCCACATGGTACACCAGTAGTCGCGTATTGGTACCCACGGCGATGTGTTCGTGATCATCCGTTACTTCAAGGCGAATGATGGGCTCTCCAACGTTTAGTGAAAGGCAGTGGGGGGCGGCAAGAACAGAGTCGAGCAGGTCCATGGACGTGCCTCCTGTATCAGAGCTGTCGCCTCCACCTGATGTCAGTGACGGTGACGCCGGCTGCCGCTGTGGTGATGCTGGTGTTGGTGCTAGTGTTGATGCTGTCGCGGTCATGTGCATAGAGTGTGGCATGTGATGGATAGGGGGTCTCATGCCGTGGCGCTGTGCACCTGTTGTTGCTGGAGATACAATGGTGGCTGCTGCGGAAGGCCGCGGCGTGCCAGCGGCGAACATCCTTGATCCCTGGTGCATCGACGGGATGTTATGGTGATGATGATGATGATGTGGCCGATGTTGCTGCGGTGGTTGACGAGTGGGGGTAGCATACGATGCATCGCTGCTAGAATGGTGGCTCTGCTCAACTGATGCTACTGCCACCTCCCTCTCTGCTGCAGTTCTGTCTTGCTGTAACCATGGCTGCATTTGCTGCGCTGTCACGACAGGGGCAGCTATGCTTCTTTCTATGCTAGGGAACTCCATGTAAAGCAGGTCCAAAGCCAGCAGAACTCCTTCCACACCACCGATATAAAGCGTATGATCAACAATTTGTAAGGATGTCACGGCGTGCTGATAGATAGAGAATGCTTTCTTGCCAGTGCACTTGACGCCGACACTAGGGTTGCTTTGAAGAAACAGCCTGTAAGTAATTCCGTCCGAGCTCATAGTAGCTGAAGAGGTCGAATCCACCTCACGGGGACTGCATCGCGCATACCGCTGCACTTCAACACGACCTGAAGAAAGCCCAAAGGCTATGAATACTTCTTCACCACCGTCGCTCCACACAAGAGAGGACGCTACGGCAGTTACCTGAACCCCAAAGCCAACTCTAAAGATGGTGTGGATCTTCTCTGGTCCTTGCCAGATATACGCCGTGCGACCAAGCACCACAATGAGACCAAAACA
This sequence comes from Sergeia podlipaevii, assembly GCA_030849805.1. NCBI lineage: Eukaryota > Euglenozoa > Kinetoplastea > Trypanosomatida > Trypanosomatidae > Sergeia > Sergeia podlipaevii. Next base: position 42,320 of record JASANZ010002105.1, read on the forward strand.
TCCCCAATGCAGCACATCCATGTTCTCCCGCAGCACCACACCATCTGCGCTGAGTGTCCGCTCTGAAGACAAAAGCCGCACAGTCGGTGCAGTCGATGAGCGCTGTGTGGTCGAGGCAGCGTGTAGCGGGGAGAAGGCAATCCCTGTCGAAACACCACCAATACTAGCGGCAGTGCTAGTGCCGAAAGACGACGCAAAGTCAGAAGATCGTAGACGAGACGAATACCCGTGAAAGTGCGTAGCGGGACTAAACGCATGTGCTGGGGGCATGGCAACTGCAAGCGATGGGCTCTGGAGCCCACCGCCTAGTGAAACAGTCGCAACGGCTAACCCACCATTCGGCGATGACGCGTTCACGAGGAGCAGATCATTGTCAGCGTTACGCACAGGAGTGAGATTGCGTAAGAAGGGGGGGATGCTGGCATCAGTAAAGTAGCTCTGTCTTAGTGATGTGGTCATCGTGGCCATGGGAAGGTGGGCAGTTGCTACCGTGGTACCAGTCTCCGGATGCGAAGTCGTATATGTGACTCTGGTCTCCTCCGGGGCCGGTAGTGATGGCGTCACCGTTGCTGCTACTGCTGCTGCAGTTGGTGCCTGGGGCTCAGAGCAGTCCGTCCATGTTGAACGCGGAGTCCTTACTGACGTGTTTAGCTGTGGCTGCTGATAATGCCGGTGGTAGTACTGGATGTCCTTCGTGTGACCGCTCAGTCCATTCGCAGTTGTGCTTGAAGTGTCGTTGAGGCTTGTGTGCGCTTTGCTTGTGCTATTCTCCCCATCGATAGCGCCAAACGTCATCACAGCCGCACCGCTGCCGTCCCTTATGGACAAGGAGTCATCAAAGATAGCGTCAAGTGCCTGTCTTTCCATGGTGGACGGAGGCAATTGAAAGGGAGACGCGAGACCCAGTGATGGGAAACGCAGAGCCACCGCACCAGGCGCGGCTCCTAGGCTTGTATCAGCGTACTCCACGGCCTCTCCGTTCGTGTTGATGTGGGGAGGCGGAGTCGCACGTGGTGAGAGCATCATACTACCGCCGCTGACACCGTCGAACATGCTACTGGAAAACACAGGAAACGTACGCACGGGGGACCGCTTGGCATCCATGCCAAAGAGGTCGTCCATGTCTTCAGTATTGCCAGCCGCACCCCACCGATGAGCGGTGCCTAGCGGAGAACCCTGTGGCTGCTGCGGCTGCGGCTCGCCGCTGCTGTGCTGGTCATTCATGCCGCCAGCTGTCCCCACTCCACCACCACCACCTCGTGTTGTGTGAACGGTGCTTGGTGTAGTCGTGCCACGCGAGGTGTCGCTAAATCCAAAGGACAGAACGCTAGTGTGTTGACCAAAACCTAAACTGTAAGATACAGAGCGAACATACGGGTCCTCGTCGTACCCGGTTTCTTCCTCTGCTTCATTGGTGTCATCGCTGGTAAAAAGCTCACGCTCGCATCTCGGGTGGTGATCACCACCATCTGCAGCGTAAATGTGGCGATAGCGATGCGCGCGACCTCCGCTACCGGTATCGTCATCGTAATAGTTGGAGGCGTCCTCAGCCCATAAGGGGCCCCTCCTCTGTGGGGGTGTCGTAGTGTCACCTGGTGTAAAAGTCAGTAATGCAGAAGACGCTCCGCCCCTGCTTGAGTTACCCAGTGGATCAATCACTCGTGACGGCCCGGTTGCGTTGTTGTAGTCGCTGCTTTCGAGTTCCACCGCACCACGACCTATGCGCAGCAAGGAAGAAGAGGAGGAAGGCGTTGTACGTGTAAGTTGATGCTGCTGCTGGTGATGGCGCCGCTGCTTTTCTTCCAGAAATAAAAAGACTTTACCGTTAGCGACACCCATGTAGCGAGAATCATCACCATCCCCCTCACATCGAGCGCTGTCCTCGTTCAACATGATCATCTCGTCAGCTGTATACATGCAAGTCTGAATAAACAAAAAAAAATTGAGATAATAAAAAAAAAGGTACAATATATGAATGATGAATGTACAGTTATCTTCACACGCAAAAAAAAAGAGAGATGAAATCGTGAGAGCAATGTGTGTACAGGAGGGAAGAAGGGGGGAGAGGCCAAAAAAAAAAAAAAAAAAAGTAGCCAGCAGTAGCAACAACTACTGCAAAATGAAACCTTGAAGCAAAAAAAAAAAAAAAAAAATGAAGTATGCAAGCCGCAAAAAAAAAAATAATTCACACGAGTGAAAAAAAAAGGGAAGTGTGTGAATATATCTCCTTGATAAAATCTGACTTGGTTTTGAAGTCAAAGTTTTTTAAGAGTATGTGACTTTTTTTCTTTTTGATTCGTTATTCAGTGCTTGTGCTCCTCCTCCTTGTGTATAGATCTTCCCACACGCGTACAGAGTAATAATGATAGCAAAGATGCACACGAAACAGAAAAAAACTTGAACACTTGCGAACGAACAAAAAGAAAATAAACGAAAAAAAAACTGAAAAAAGTAAGCTCTTGCTATCCCCCCACCAATTTCTTATCTGGCTTCAAACAAGATAAAAAATGAAGCACTAATAACAAATAATATAGTAAAACAAAGAAACGAGATAAATAAATAAAAAATGTATCACTATTTGAGAAAAAAGGGGCTTAAAAAAAAAAAGCAGATACAGATACACGTTGTTGTTTTTTGTTTTGTTTTCCTTTTTAATCTATGTGATACAAAGTAAAGGAAAAGGAAGAAAGTAGAAAAAGAAGCACACGCGACTTGCACTATCTATGCAATGTGAGTAAAAAAAAGACTATATAAAGAAAGAAAGAAATCTCCGTAAGTTAAAAAAGTGGTTCTTTTGGCACTTCAATACGCACTCACACACCAAGTTATTGTTGTTGTTGTTTTTTGAAGTGTGTAGATGGCGCTTTCTGCCTTTTGAACAATTTCGATTTTTATTTTTTTACCCTTCGCCCCCCTTTGCTTGCTTCTCTTCCAAAAATGGAAAGCTGACTGATAAAAAAAAAAAACTTTAAAAAAACTCTTGGATCACCAGTCAAGGATTGCTCTAATGCAACACTCAGCAATAACAAAAAGGTAGACAAACTTTTTCTCTGCTTTCGTTATTATTATATTTTATTTGATCAATATAAACCTAGTAGACACAAAAAAAAGGAAATATAAAAAATAACTAGTATTAATACAGAGGGGGATGCAATATAAATATAACTAGCCTATCCCTAATTTTTTTTCCTCTCTCTCTCTCTCTATATATAGATATGTTATTCTTATGAAAAATACTCTGCTCTATGAAGCAAAATAATATACAACTGGCCTATGGAAGAAAAAAGGAGAAAGCGATAAAAGAGTGACCTCACACCGTGATCCGTTGAGAAGCGTTTTATTCTCTCCTTTTTTATATATTTTTACTACTTCCTTTCCTCTTACTTCCCTTTTCCTTTTGTTCCGTGTGACCGTTGGTAACGTCAATAAAAAGACAAAAAAAAAAGGTGCGTAACAAAAAAAATTGGAAAGAAGTACACGAGTACCCTAAATCGATTGATTCTTAAATGCAGATAAAAATGAAATATATAACTTGAAAAGAAAGACCACAAAAAGTACGCGTATCTGCAAAGAAAAAAAAAAACAGGAGAAAGAGATCAGTGATCAAAAAAGAAAAGAAAGGGAAAACAGTGTAAAAAAAAAA
>JASANZ010002106.1:0-46325 GCA_030849805.1 Sergeia podlipaevii
ATTAACGAAGCGATCTTAAGTCTGCCACGCCACCTTCGGTGCGTGCTTCGTGCCTACTACCCTGGCCTCGTCCAGGAGGACGTGGAGCCGCAGCTTGAGTCACAGGAGTGCCAGGACGCTCTCAAGGGCATTCTCTTCGTCTTTTTGTCCCGCTCGACACAGTTTGCGGGTGGCGAGAGTCCTGATATTCATGCCCGCTTCCCCGTTGCCCCTGCAATGGTTGAGTGCTACTCCTACTGGTGGAGCGGCCCGACTGACGCCACCACTGTGGTTAATGTCACAAAGACGTATCTGGAAATGAACAACGCTCGCTACTCGCATCACCTCGCGGTGGGAACACTCAAAAGCGGCGCTGCTGCCCCTCGCTTGCCAAGAGTATACGTGTACCTCACCACGCCTGAGATGACGGACCACAACTGTTCCAAAAATATTTTTTTGGTGCCCCGCAACAACTATTTACGGAGCCTCCCGTGGCACACGAGCACGAACGGCACCACGTCTGCTGGCCGCGTGGTTGATGCACCGGACGTGCACAGTCACCTGCTGGACTTTGCTGCGCTCGCTGCCTACATGTGGCCATGGGTAAAGACGGCGTCCTCGCTGCATTTTATGTGCGGTCGCCGTGTTGGCGTTACCAACGGCTTCTTGTGTCCCGATAGCATGAACTATGTTCTTGTGCAGTGGTGGGTGCGCCTTATGGCCGGCGAGCTCACCGCTAACAGTGCAGCCATATTATGAACGTCCTCCCTCCCCTTCCCCACGCGTTCACATGTGTTGCGTAGCCAATGTGTCACACTGGCAACGCCGCCGTTTGTGCGCTCTTTTAAAGTCACGTTACCTCAACTGTCATTAATTGCTCGTTATTTCTTTTTACTTTGGTGAGTTTGCGGGGGGATGGGTAGGGGAGGAGAGAATCGGGATTAGGTGGAAGTCGGAGCTGTCGAGAAGCCTTAGCTCTGCCATGGCCATTGATGGGAGCTGTCAAGTTAATGATTTACTTAGTATGTTACTAAATTATAAGCTGCTTTCTGTACTCCTCGATATTTTATTATTATATCATTAGTTGAGCCAATTGCGCGCGGCCTACGTGTTCACGTACAGATATATACACATTGTTATACACTTGCTCACTCCTCTCAAGGGCGTACCTCAACAGGGACCCCTTTGTTTGTGTCGAAATCACGAGTGAGGAGAAGCACCTGCACATGGTAAGAGATGATGTTGAGAGTTAATTTATATACAAACTTGTGATGCACCTGAACCCTACACGGCTTCTGGGATAACTATAGAGGCAAAGAGAAGCGTTCGCATGCTTTGAGTCGCATAGTTCTCTATTGGTGATCATGCAACCGCTCTGATACAATGATCCTCTATTTTCTGCTTTCTTATAGTCTTTTTTCTTTTCAAGTGGATTTGATGGTACGTTCTTTGTTTCTTTCGAAAGCACTGTATTGTACACAGGAATGTCTGCGTTAGTGCTTGAGGCGGAGATGCGGATGGCAATGGTGCTGGTGGGCATGTTCGATGTTTTACAATGTACGATTGATGATGCACTTCCTCAGAGCATGTTGGGTGAAGAGGAGATGAGGGGAGGAAGAGTTCGTATCGGGACATCCTGCGTTCTAGAAGACGACATTCCTGATACGCTTCGCCAGCGTGTAGAGTGGGAGTTGATGGCGGAGCGGGCCCGCGTGGCCGGTCTTGCCGTGGGTCTAAAGCAGCGTATGCAGCTGTTGCGGCTTGCTGTGACCCAGCTCGGGGGTGGTGTGGGGACCGATGGTAGACTGGTGGATGTGTCTGTGGAGGTTCTGGACAGAGATATTGCAGCGTTGACAGCGGAGTCGTCAAAGCTCGGGACGCAGATGTTGGAGCTATATGATGAATCACGGCAGTTGACCGCGAGGTTAGAGGCGGAGATTCTTGAGAAGGAGGTGCCTTCTATGTAGAGTGGGTGGGCGTTGTTTTTCTTCTTTTTTCCTTTTCCTCTCTTTTCTCTCTGAGCATGAATGCTCACGTGTCACATTTGCAAAACACTATAGTAGTTGTAAAAAAAAAAGGAATTTTTTTATTAAAGGAACTGTCTAGCAGTTGGTATCATTTCATCCTATTTTTTAGAGCCATACGTGTCCCTTTTTTTTTAAATACTGATTTAATAATTTTTGTTTCCCTGCTATGTCGTTGTATATATCTAGTACAAGGACGCGTATATATACCTTGGTTGGTAGTAACTCTCGCATCTCTTTTTTTTTTTTCAAGGAAAATAGTTATTATTATTATTTATAGTTTCTTTTGAGCACATCTTCCGTTTTGTTCCACTACTAGTACTCACATTTAATATAAACATATATAGTCATTCTGTTTCTGCCTTCCTTGCAAAGGAAAGTGAAGGCCCATTATTATTATTATTATTATTATCATTACGATATTCATACGGTGAGAGAGAGAGAGAGAGAAAGATAGCCCCCTAAAAATATTAGCTAGATTGAAAGGGGATACATTGAGAAAGAGAGAGGAGTATTTGCATACTTGTGTATAGGTTCCTTTTTTTAATTGTTTGTTTGTGGATGCGTCCCACATTGAGCAAGTTGCGCGGGAAGGTCGTCTTGGAGCCATGGATGGGCCTCAGCTGCTACCCCGTTACCCCCAGCATGGTGGGCGGTGAGCCCCGTGTACGGCCTGGGTACACACACTTCAAGCACATGCAAGCGCAGCCCCCCGTCCGCTGCATTGGCGTCGATGTCAATTTACCTCTAGTGCTCTACAACCGGATGGATCAGATTGTTCAGATAGAGAAAATGCTTGCGTTGCAGAGAGTTGAAAATCAAATATCAGTAACACTTTCTCAGCTCTCTTTTGGCATTCGCAATGTTGACAATTTTATTGCAAATCATCTCATGAATAAGGAGGTGCGTCCGTCTATGTACACTCTGTGGTTCCACGAGGACGGCCTGCGTGAGCATCAACATATCTTGTCAAATCTCGCGGCTCACCACCTTGTGCCTCTTTTTAGTCTTTTGAGCTATGACGTGGAGAGAGGAAAGATGACTTCGCTGCAGGCTGAGGAGTTGTACGAAGAGCTCATGGACTGTTCTGTTGCACAACCGGCTGTTGTGCAGCGCGAACTGGCACATCAAATGATACGCGTGTACTGCCTAGAGGACGACTATGATAAGGCGATTGGTATCATTGATGAAATGAAGGCCAAGGGCATTCGTCGAACTTTTGTGTCGTATGCGCCTCTGTTCCGCATGATTCGGTCTAAGGAGGACACCAAGGAACAGATAAAGCTGCTGATGCACATGTACGAGGTAGAAGGCGGTAGACTCTGCAAATGTTTGGTTATTGATGTGCTGCGTATGCTTTACCTGTTTGGAGTCTTCCTCCGCTATAATTGGGCTTTTATTAATGTCACCTGCACGTGCTTGGGGACGACGTTGGTGTTGTTTTGGCATGGCTTTGGCCACATTGAGTAATAGTAGTAGTAGCCTCTCTTCTTTTTTTTTTTCTGATTGGTTGAAATATGTTTATTTATTTGTTTGTAATTGTCAAATTAGTGGGGTTCAAGATCATATATATATATGCTGCTTAGTCTAGTCAGATGGATACCTATACTGCAAGAGCGCTGATAGTGAAACATAATCAATCCATTCTGATTTTATATTGTTTCTGACTTCCTCTGAGTCTCTTCTTCACTTCCTGATGTTCGGTTCCTATCGACTTCCGCACTTTAAAAAAACAACAACCTTTTTTTCCTTGCCCCTCATTTAAAAAATATATTTGTGCTTTACGGAAGTGTCTATAAGGCAACACGCAAACTACCAGCTGGCTGCCACAGGCCTAAATATCTTTTTCTTTCCTTTTGAGCGCGTGTGCGTTTGTGTGTGTGTGTGTGTGTGTGTGTGAGCCAACTTATAGAAATAGGATATATTTTTATCTTAGTATTTTTTTTTTTTAAGCATCACCACTACTACTGGCAAGATAGCCTTTTTTTTTCTTTGCAACTAGGGACAACAGCTATTTTACACAGTATTTGAAACCAGAGGAGGAAAATGTCGTCGAAGTCATCGATGCGTAGCTCGCGCTCCTACGCCTCTTCGGCGGGAGAGACACAAATATCTAGCCATAGCAGCAGCGGGGGTTCATCACGCCACCGTCGTGCTCGTGCGGCCGGCGGCGGCCTCAACAGTGAGCCGCGCGTGCCTCCGGCGAAAATGTCAGCGACAGAGCGTATAGAGCTGCTGCGTAACGGGATGACCCGCCTCCAATACGTGTGTGAGCGACAGCTGCACATGTCCAGCTTGGATCAGGCAGGAGGGCCAAAGGTGCAGGAGTATTTCGACCTTCTGAGGGAGAAACTTCCTGTACTGCTTGCGATGCCAAGCACGCCTGGTTCTCCCACAACGGGCGGCCCTCGGCAGCTTCAGGCCGTTGCGGTGGAGATTGCTGAACTAAGCACTGCCGCTCGAGTTCTTTTGGGGGCGGTTGAGAAGGATACGGACAAGGCTGTTGCAGTGTATGAGGGCTTGGAGCTGCGCCACCTGCGCGAGGCTTCGAGTGAGCTTCATCAGATGCAAGAGCTGCTGCGTCCCCGCAAGGCGGGGGAGGTCGCACAGGATAGCCGCATGAACACCGACCTTCTCCGGGATCTGGTGGCCTTTCACGTGACAGAGTTTGACGCCTTTGCTCAGCAGCGTGTGGAGGCCTTTGCGAGGGAAATGCGGAACGAGGGAGCCATGTATAGCGGATCCGTGATGACTGATGCCTCGCAGCGCGCCAGCCCGATCGGCGTATCTTCCGTGTTTCTCATGGACGTTGCGATTGGCGTTCGTCCAGGTCGCAGCGCACGTATGGTACTGGAACACGCCAGAATGGAGTTGCAGCGCATTGACAATAGGCTGCAGGTCGCGGATGGCGTTCTGCAGGAAATTCAGCAGCAAAGTGCCACGGCAGAGATCAATGCGTCACCCGACCTCATAACCACTACTGCCGCTGCTGGAGCGAAGGAGGCTGAGCAGGCACGTCGTGAGTCCCAGAGGCGTGAGTTCACCATTATGAAAGACCGCCTCCGTCACGCACTAAGCGAGTTGGATCGCCTCTCGCGCAGCTGGACCGACGAGGAGCTTAGCATCTTCAACCAAGCTGCTTCTGGAGGCCACGATCTTTTCGCTCTCGCCCAAGCGAAGCAACTGAAGGAGTGCGAGGTGATTGAGGAAGCGCAAGAGGTGCACGACCGCGCTGTGCATGCGTGCCTGCCCGTTGCTACCCCACAGTACTGCCGCCGCTACGGTGAGACGTACAGCCACTCATGCCACATACGTATTGGTTTCCACTTCCTACCCGATGCAGCCAACGCCATCGCACACTCGCTTGACCACCACCACCATCACCAGCAGCGGCAGCAGCAGCAGCGATCTTCCCTCAAGCTTTATACAGCGTCTTCGTCTTTCCTGGCGCTCATGCGAAAGATGGACATCCCCGAGGAGGATCACGAGAAGCTTTCGTGCCTTGTGCCGAGCTCGGAGCAGGTGTGGCTGAGCTTCTCGGAGTTTCCTGAAATGGTGAAAGGAGCACGCTGTGCCCTCCGCGATGTTCACACGAAGCTGGATCACTTCCGGGCGCTCGAAGAGCAGAAGGAGGTTGGCGGTTACTTTCTTATGCGCGGTGGTGAACGCATTCTGCGTGCGCTCATGATGCAGAGGTGCAATGTGGCCATAAATATTTACAGAGAAAAGTTTCAATCGCAGGGTCCGCACTTTTCCTCCAAGGCCGTCGTGATACGTTGCAAGCGCAGTAGTGGCCTGACCATTCAGAACTACTTTTACTATACCACAATTGGTGAGGTCGTCTTTAGTTTTGCGCGCAAGGTGGTCTGGCACTTGCCGGTTCCTCTGCTGCTGCTCGCCATGAGCACGCAGAACGCCTCTACAGTAGAGCTCTTTCGTTTGCTCACTCTCGGCATGCCGGCGGGCGATGGCAGCCATCCTGCACGTGTTGAGGCGCTCCTGCAGCATCATAGACAGAGGCCTTACGGTGCATTAACCCACTTTTTGGACTACATTACCGTCATTGGTCGTATGTACCGCGAGTACCACCAGAACTCCAACACGTTTCACTTTCTCCCGCAGTACGCGAAGGGGACGCAGTGCCACCACGATGCGTGGTATGGCATGTTCATGCTTCGTCGTCACGTGCTACCGCACCTAAACAACGATGCCACTACTCCTGACCTGGCACCTGATGCCACTCCTGAGATGCTCACTCAGTGGCTCTCGCATGCCCTCCTTGACGAACTTAACAAAAAGTTCGACGCGATGGTGGCCATTGTGCGCCAACTGTACCTCTTTATCGATGGTAAGATCGAGCATCAAGGCAACGACGTGCCGGCTTACCAGGAACTCTTCACCGTATCTCAAGCCCTCATCGCGGCCTTCGAGGTGTGCTTGAACAAGTACATGGCCTCCTTTGCTTTCCGATTGGGTCGCTACATCCCGAGCGCGCTGTTTCATTCTCTTCTGGATTTGTCTAATGCCGTGAGCAAGGACGCTGAGGAGTCGATGCGGCAGCTCACGCAGTTCTCTGACTACTGCGCTCGCCGCAGCGGGTCAGACCCCTTAGACCTTATGTACCGCCTTCTCATAACGGGTAACATGACCCTGGATCGTGAAGAGGACTTCTACTGCCCACAGACGTCCGGCTGGGTGGTCATGGCGGAGCACCTGAACTTCTACCGTTTCTTTGAGCAACTTAGATGCATTCATCGTGGAAAGACCATTGCAGACATGCGCTCTAGTGAGGTGCGCAAGTACCCTTGCGAGGCGTACGGCTTTATCTGTATGGTACACAGCCCAGATGGTGAGGACTGCGGTGTGTTGAACCACTTGAGCGTTGCGACGATCATGTCCAACTCTTTTGCCCCGTGCAGCACACAAAAGGGCGAACTCCAGAGGTGGATCGTGTCTGAGCTGCCCGCACTGCGTAGCCGTCGCACCGCCACAACAGTGATTGACTGCTTCGTGGATACCGTGCCCGTGTGGGTTGAGGGTGAGCTCATTGGGTATGTGACGCCTGCTGAGGCTGTCGGCGCCGCCGCTGCTCTTCGCGTACGCAAGGCGATTTTGAACCCCGCGTTGATCGATGCGAACGGCGTGGTGCGTCGCAAGGATGCTACTCCGCTGAACACGCTGGAGGTTGTGTACGTGCCACCACACAGCAAAGACCCCAGCGGCTTGTATCTCTTCTATGACTGTGGGCGCCTGATGAGGCCTGTGCAGCGCATTGAAGCCGCCCCTCTTGGTTCTGAGACGCGCGACGGCACTGGGGCGACCTCTACCCCGTTTCCACTTGTGTTTATTGGCACGTGGGAGCAGTCCTGGCTGGACATTGCCAGCGTCCCTAGCGATCTCCTCGACGGTGTTGAGCAGCTCAACCGCAAATATGAGTACATGGAGCAGAACGGCAGTAATCTGATCTCGCTAACCTCTACAACGATCCCTTTTTTTGAGTACAACTGCTCTCCGCGAAATCTGTTCCAGTGCGGTCTGAGCAAACAGTCTGCTGGTACGCAGATGCAGGCATTGGCGTGGAGGAAGGAGGCAAAGTTGTTCCGCATGTACTGTCCGCAGCGATACATTTCACGCACTTTGCCAATGGACTTTTACGGTCTCGATGACGTCAACCTTGGTGTGAACGCGGTCATTGCTATCTTAGCGTACACCGGCTACGATCTGGATGATGCGGTGATTCTCAACAGCACTGCGTCGCAGCGCGGCATGCTGAACGCTGGCATCACGGTCGCTAAGATCATTAACGCCGCCGGAAAAGGCGACAAGGACGATGTGTATGTGTTTCACAACCTGCTTTCCACGGGTGAGCGCTTCACGCCTGAGCTGGAGCCTAACGGCCTGCCTCCTAAACGAGCTTCTCCTGCGCTCGCCGGATTTTCTTTTCAGCGGGATCACAAGTATCCGGGGCTTACCAACTCTAGCGATGTGTACTGTTGCGCAAAGCGAGTGGAGCGCATTGACCCCTTCACTAACCAGAAAGTCTATGAATACACACGGCACCAAGCTACCAAATGGCGACACTTCGACAAGGGCGAGGACGCGTGGGTCCACCAGGTCATTCCACTTGTGTACAACGGTCCTGATCCTACCTCTGTGCTTGCGATCTTCCGCATTCCACGCCCACCCACCGTTGGTGATAAGTTCTCCTCTCGTCACGGGCAAAAAGGTACGCTGCCGCTACACATTCGAGCGCACGATCTGCCCTTCGCCACTGCCAGCGGTATCACTCCCGATGTGATCATCAACCCTCACGCCTTCCCATCTCGCATGACGGTCGGTATGGTGCTGGAGATCATGACGGCCAAGGTCGGTGCGGTGGAGGGGCGCTTTATTGACAATAGCGCGTGGAGCACCGTGGACGAACAACCCCGTGTAGCCGAGGTGATTGGAGAGTCGCTGGTACGCTCTGGTTACAATCGGTACGGCCGCGAGCGCCTCATTGATGGTATCAGCGGAGAGGAGATGGATGCTGATGTTTTCATGGGCGTGTGCGGTTACCAGAGACTGCGCCACATGGTGAGCGACAAATGGCAGGCGCGTGCGCGCACAGACGCACACACGTACCGCGCGGTCACCAAGACTGGTCAGCCAGTGAAGGGACGCAAGCGCCACGGTGGCGTGCGTGTGGGCGAGATGGAGCGGGATGGCCTGCTGTCGCATGGTATTAGTGAGGTGGTGCTCGATCGTCTTCTGCATGTCTCAGATAAGACCAAAGCTTTTATCTGCCCCAACTGTGGCTCTTTGCTCTCTATTTATGAGCGTCACGCAACGGAGTACTCCACGTGGAAGACGTGCCGTTTCTGTGGTACTGGCGCCAGTGAAAGCAACGATTCAATTGCGATGGTGGAGATTCCGCAGGTGCTGCGGCTGTGGGCTGCGGAGCTGACGAGCATCGGCATTCGTGTGGTGCTCAAGACGGCGGAGGAGGCTTCCATGTAGTAGTGAGGGGAACAGTTTTGGAACGGGGGGTTGCAACACAAGAAGGGGGGAACATATATATATATATATATATATCCGAAGTGTGGGGTGAAACAAAAAACAAGAAAAATAGAGAGAGAGGGAGATGTATACAGAGAATATGTGGATTTCCCTTTTTTCCTTTTTTTTTTTAAGTGCAATTACACGGTTAATATGTTTGTTCATTTGATGTGGTTTTGATATCACTTTTTTTTTTTTTTTTTAGTTGTTTATTATTTGATGTTGAGAGAAAGCTGAGGTGCACACTTCCTATCGCCCGTAGCGATGCTACCCAGCATTCTTTTCCAATCATTTTTTTTTTTTTTTTCGGATAGTGCTACGATGAGCTGCTATTGTGTGGGTGAAAAAAAGAAAGAATTATGGCTTGATATGCAGCTACACGGTTAAGTGAGAGCAGAGGGACCTTAAGTTACCTATTTTTTTTCTTAATTTTTTCTTGATGAAAAAAAAAGCCGGAGGTGAAAAAAAGCTAATGAAAAGGAAATGGGAAAGAACGAGGTAAATAAAAAAGTACTTTGGAAAAGGGATAGACGAGATAACAAGAAAAGCGTGATGCTGTTTCTTGATATCCTTTTTGAATAATATGAGCTTTCTTTCCTTTTCTATAAAAAGAAATCTGCTTTGACTTTCACATATTGCTTTCTAAACTATATCACTCTAAGAAGGCCTTTTATTTTACTGAATGACTAAACTGACTGCGTTAAACGTTATAACATGATTTGTTAAATTCAAACAAACCCCCTCAAAAAATGAAACAAGAGAAGAAAAAATGAGATTGTGGGTTACTCACTACTTTCATTTTCTTCTCTATCCCCCTTTTTCTTTCTTGTGCGGCGATGCTGCTAGGAGATTACATAAGGCGGGGGGGAGGGGCATTTATCATTCAGTGGCTGCTTTTTGCTGGACTTCGTTACTGCCACGGTAGGTATCTGATACTTGCATAGAGTTAACTCTTTTTTTCTATGTAAGTTGCACCATTCTTCTACTAATTTTTCTCTTTTTATCTTCTCTCGATCTCTCGCAAATTGCACTTGCTTAGTTTTATATAGCAGAACAGACCCTCACTTATTCCCCCCTGTGTTGGGGGGTCTCAGTGCGAAACGTAGTAGGAACGCGCTTGAAACATACTTACCATTCTTCCCCCCCCCTTTACTTTGGGGACTGCTTTTTTTTTTTTTGTGGGTTTGACTTTTTTTGTTTCTCTATTCTCTCTTAGTTTTTCTTCTACAGTTTTTCTTCTTTTTATCTTGTGGGAGAGAGAGAGGGAGAGAAGTTAAAATAGGAAAAAAAAGAAGAAGAAGAGGAAGCAAAGGGATACAATCGCACGGCCGACATTGGCTTTAACGAAAAAAAAAAACCAGGTTAGCAACAATCATTTGCAATCTCTATAGGCAACCTTAAGAAAAAAGATTTGCCTCTATGAGCTTAGGGTGCATTTCTATTTTCTTTTTTTCACTTTCTGCATTTTACATCCCGTTTGCTGGTGTTATTATTGTTTTCTACCGTTTTAGCTGTTTTTCTTCTTTAATATGCTTGCTCGCAGACGTAGGGCACACTTATCATCAGGGACAGCGGCTGCCACCGCTCTAAGTGGCTCTGGAGGAGAACCAGGAGGAACCACGTCTGGAGGCTTAGGTACTGCTGAAGGAGGCTCTACAGCCTCTTCGGTTTCGCGGCAGCATATCTCTAACTCACGACGGCTGCACTCTGTGGATGCCATCATCGAGGAGCGGATGACGGAGTTTGCACCATACGTACTTCCTTCGCTTGTTAATGACAAGGAATACGGCGAGACGGCGTCGTCCGCATCAGCCGCGACGGTAACCTCGGCTGGGGACATGACGAGCAGCAGTGGAGCTGCCTCGAACGACGTCACGGTCGTTGAAGGTGCATCGCGACAGCGTATTCGCATTTCTCATATGTTGCTTCTTATGTACTTGCACATCGGCAGTGATCCACCAGACTTCCCCAGAGTGCAGCCGTGCGCTAAGACGGAGTGCTGGATGGACCCCATGGTAGCACACATTACACAGTACGTGCCACATGGGAGCGGAGGAGGAGGAGGCAGTGACAGCATCGCTGAGGCCCTCGAGCGACAGTATCGCTCCTTTGTCAAGGACGACGTTGACACACTGCGTGTAGTGGAGGCGAGTGTGGAGACGGCACGTGCGTCATTAGTAAAGGTGCGGCGTGCGGCGTGCGATGGACGGGTGCTGGTACATTACAATGGGCATGGCATGCCACGTGCGACGGACTTGGGAGAGCTCTGGATGTTTGACCGCGAACGTACGCATTATGTTCCACTCAACATTCTCGACGTCGCGGAGCTTGCTGACTCGCCGACGCTTTACGTATTAGATTGCAACTCCGCAGGGTCCGTGCTGCGCAGATGGTATCAGGAGCGGATGCATGAGCGCCGCCCACATGATGTTTTCATTTGTGCCTGCAGTTCTGGAGAGACTCTTCCGCTGAGTCCTTCGCTACCGGCGGACATGCTCACCTCCTGCCTCACGACACCACTGCGAACACTGCTGGAGTGGTACATCAACTTTTCGCACCACAAGCTGCTGCTACCGCAGGTGTCGGATGACATGATCCGAAACATACCCGGCGACTTGGCGGACCGTAAGACCCCACGAGGAGAGCTCAACTGGATTTTAGGCGCAGTGACTGACATGATCGCCTGGTGTACACTGCCTCCTGCGCAGTTTTACTATTTATTTAGACAAGACGCGACCACACGCACGATTTTTAGAAACGTCATACTGGCGGATCGACTGATGAGAGAGGCAGGGTGCACCCCTGTTACGCACCCACCACTTCCCGAGGAGGCCCATCTGCATCACGCCTGGGAGCTGCTAGAGTACACAATTGAAAAGGCGCTCAGCCAGCTTCCGCGGATGTTTACACCTGATTCGACAGAGGTGTATGAGACCTCCACGTTCTTTGACGTTCAGTTGACCGCCTTTGAGGTATGGGTAGAGTCGGGCGACCTCTCCCAGACGCCAGAGCAGCTGCCCTGCGTACTGCTCGCTCTCACGCTTATTGCATATCGTGTGCGCGCCTTTACACTTCTTGTGAAATATCTCGACTCTGGCCGAATAGCAGGCAAACGCTCTATAATGTGTGGCATTCTCCCTTACATGAGCAAATTTCTCACGCAGGCTCCAGAGGCTTTTCTTATCGTGACCATCCTATGGATGCAGGTCATTCGTGCTGACCCAGCGGAGGGGTGCGCCGAGCTGCAGCGCTCTCAATGCGAAAAGTACATTACTAGCTTTCTAAAGCTAGATGAGAACCTCACACGCGTCGTGCGCGTGCAGTATGGCCAGAACATTAGCGGTGACGTTCATCAACAACAGGGCAGGGACCAGCATTCCTCGCCAGCAGCGGCCTCGGCGCTTTACCACTCTGCTAACAAGGCTGGTAGCAAGAGCACAGAGAACATGACTAGCTTTAGCAGCCCTACGTCTGCTTTAGCTGAAAACGGCAATGGCACTGGCTTTGACACTGACGGGAGACAAGCGCCGTATCACTATCCTCGCTTAGCGGCGTCGCCACACGCGGGAGGCATGCGGACCTCCGCAGCGATGGCGGACATGGCGCTGCTGGGTGGCTCTTCCGGGGGCTCTTTCGCTTCACCCAGCGGTGGCACCACTCCCACGCAGCCGCTGCAGCCCGCGAGGACATCTTCCGCTTCCCCGCGGTCTCCGGACCAGCCTCTACAGCCTATTCAGCAGCCCCAGCTGAGCAGCATCGCCACGCACGCGATCCAGCCTGGTGACACGGTGTACTACCTTCCTGTGGATGTGGACCTGCCTCGATGCAAGAGCATGGCTTGCTACATTCTGTGCCAGCTGCAGCAGCGCGGTGGCAAACAGTGCCTCGCGTGCTGGAACAACAAACTCCTCGCCGCTGCCTTTCCGTGTCTGTCGTCCACCAACGCGGAGCTGCGGTCGTGGGCTTGCCTGGTGTTGTCGAAGCTTTTTACGGGCCTTCGACATGCGAAGAACTTTGCGTCGCGCGAGTGTGCCTCTCGTCTTGATTTGTTTACTCGTTTATTGCAGGATGACAGCCCTATCGTGCGTAGCTCTTGTGTCACACTACTCGCCAGCATCGTCGGTGTCCGCGCGGACTTGCTCGCCGCCGATCAGCAGCTGCGCCGTTTGCAGATGGAGAAGTCCCTCTTGATTCGCCTGCGCGGCTACTTGTTTGACGCGAGCATGGCGGTGCGTGAGGAATTAATTTTCTTTGGCTGCCAGGTGCTCTACTCGTACCGCCGTGCACTGCCAGAGGAATACGTGGGAAGGTTCTCTGAGTACATTCAAGAAGTTGGGCGTCAGGACACCAGCAACAACGGCGGTGGCAGCAGTGTCAGTAGTGGAAGCAGTGCTGGGTGCACAAGTCTCAAGTGGGCTCTGCTGGAGGCAGATGTGCAGGTGAAGTCCCTTCTGAACTCTGCCCGTCCAACTGTTAGCACTTTGTTCAATGACGCTGTGGTCTTCGACACGGCGCTGCTCAGTCGCGACGATCTTTTGCCAGCGACTCTCGAGTTAGACCCTGCATGCCTGACCCCGGAGAGTCTGGAGATCGTGCGTGGCCTTCTTCACGATGCGGCCCTCATGTTGTGCACCCTCTTCTACAATTGCGATGGCGCGACAGTCAACAAGTCACTCCATGCACTCGCAACCGACGCAGCGCCGCAGTCTCATCGTTTCGCTTCAGAGGCGCTGCGGACCATGTCTCACGTGGCCTCGATGGATGCGTCCTACTACATGTCCGAGGCGGACCGTGCGCGTGCGACGTGGAACACTGACATGATGAGACAACTCGTGTTAAACATGAAGGACCGCAAACTGGAACCATATCAGCCCACTTCCATATCTCAGCGAGGGACTAGCAGCAGCGGCAACCGCAACGGGGGGTCTGATGACGCCAGTGGCAGTAGCGCGATGCCTTCGCCTACTCATAGAGCGGGCGACGCAGAGGCGAGCGATCTTGCAGGGATGCCTGCTGTTGCCCGATATCAAGTGCTACCGAGTGTGGTCCGCGCAGATACGGTGGTGTGTGGGGCTTTCAGAGCGCTGGAGCCGTCCATGGTGCTGGTCACGAAGGATCAACGCATTTCGTACGTTTCATACGACAACTACGACAGTACGCCTGTGGTGCTCAAGTCCTTTGCAGTGCGCACGCGCAGTCTTATTCATGAGGTATGTGTAATCAACGACCTCTCTGAGCAATCTGGTCTGCTCATTGTAGACAAGCGCGGCGGTTTTTCACTGTTCAAGGGGTGCTGGGATGAGGAGTCCATCCCAACCGAGGCAGCGGCTTTCTCTGCGTGCCCGCCACCACCAAGCAACGCATGGATCAATCTACGCACGGTTTACCGCACGAACACGGCTACACTGTACTATGGAGGTCCAATTGGTCCAACTGGTGGCACGGAAATACATGCACTTTCTCTCGCCGAGGAACAGGTTACACAGCGACTCGAGGTATCTGGCAACCCGATTTTGACCTGCATGAACCCTCATACAATGCAGCGGGTGCTGCTTGCGGGGTTTTCAGACGCGATCGTGCGCTACTACGATGATCGGCAGGGCCAAGGGCAAGTAGGTGCATTTGGTCTGTTGCAGTGCCACACACGCGGTGGCGGCGTTGGTGTTGCAGCGGCTACTACGGGCACTGACTCTCTTTTAGGTGTGGGGCCCATTTCCGGTTCCACCGGCTGGACAATCGCTGCTGCTACAGGGCAAGGTCTGTTTCTCTTTGATGCACGGAAGCTCAGCGAGCCAGTGCTGACCCTCTCCCATTGCGAGTTATACCACTCTGGCAGTCCCATTGGCGGTCTCACCAACGCTCAAGTAACTGAGGCTCCTTATGTGACTGGTTGTTCAGTCGGCGTGCACACTGGACTTATTGGTCTTTGCTTCTCTGATAGTACGTACGCGGCGTATAACAGCAAGGGTCAGCTGCTTAATGATTGCCCAGTGCCTGTGACGTCGGCATCGGGAACGAGCCTTGTACTGCCTTCGAGCTGTATTGTGCATCCCCTTAGACCCACCGTATCCTTTGGAGGAGACATTATGTTTCTGCATGTGTAGGAAGAGATGTGGCTTCTATTTTTTGTTGTTGTTGTTGCCATTTAACTCTTTGTACATGCTTTGATTTTTTTTTTCTTTTTCTTTTCCCTTTTCTCCTTACTGGTGCTGCCGTAACAGGAATGGACAGTGGATACTTTTGCACAATGGCGTGGGCGTGTGTATCTTTATATATATATACATCTTTTTTGCTGTTGTTGCTTTGGTCTTGCTCTATTTTTATATTGAGCAGTTTTGAGTATCATGAAGTAACAAAAACAAAAGCACTGTTTTTTTTTTTGAAGTGATGCTCATTGGGGACGCAGCACGAGAGCACGCACTAATCTTTGATTCTAGCTTTGAGACATGAAGGAGGGGGGGGGGTGGGGGATCAGAACTTGACGGACATGCAAGCGGAGAAGCAGCCAACCCTTTACTCATATGATAAACAATGTGGGGAAGGCTTTAACAAACAAACAAACAGACGCACACGCTCACACACACACACACACACACACTATCAAGAGGCATAGTGAAATATTGGGAAGACCCGAAGTTGGTGTGTGTGTGTGTGAGATATTCTTCTGCTTTCACTGTGACACACACTCGTATTGTGGAGTATATACACTAGTTTTTATTTATTTTATTTTGTATCTATGCACTATTTGCTTTCTCCTCTTCCTTTTTTCCCTTTTAAAAAACCTTTCCAAAAGTTTACGTTGCTTCTAACTTGCGTATATATCTTTTTTTTTTCCTTTTTGGAATCCTTTTTATTATCTTCTGTAGGCGACCAATTATTCTTTTTTTTTTTTGTCATTGCTAGACATACACACAAGCACATTTTTTTTTGTTGTTGTTGTTCCAGAAGTAGAGTAACTATTCTTTTTTTTTCCTCTCTTTTTAAGTATATATATAATATGCTCGTGTGCTCTTACCATTTACTGCTCACATGCCCACTATTCCCATAAATGACAGTCTTGAGGACACTCTACCGCCTACGAACTTGGCGATGTTTGATTTGCGACCACCTTCCTTGACGTACCAGCAAGAGACTATTCAAACCTCATTTTCTATCGCCTACATGACCGCGTGCCAGCATGTACTTACGCAGCACGACCCTGTCAAAGCCTTCGCACCCAATGAGGCATTTCAGTCTGTGATTGACACCCGCGACGCAGTTCACTTTCAGGAAAGCCAGGCGAAGCTTGCGGAAGTAGTACGCCGATACTACCACGACTTACTGGACGTGGTCATCACCGTGGTGGACGCAGAGGACTCCCAAATGGTGGCGGTAGCAGCGGCGGTGGCACCGGAGCTGTATCAATATAACGCTCAGAGCTCTCCCGTCGGCAGCCCTAATGGCCACACAAGTACCACTGCCGCTACCGCTAATCTTTTTCCCTCTGCCTCAACAATGGCGAAGAAGACCACCACTACAATTCCTTCATTGAGCGGTACCAGCAGGCGACCAGCAACTCCAGCAGCAGCAGCAGCAGCTGGTAGCGGCGCAGCAGAGTGTAGTGACACGCCTTCGCTTGATCACCTTCCTTACGTTGCGTACGCGTGGTCACACACGACAGATCCTCTTCTCGGTCGTCTTCTTGTTCGCGACGGCTTTTTCATGTGTTTCTGGAACACCACTGTTGGCGAAAGGATTGGTCAACTTGAGCATCGCGGCTGCCTTCGCGTGCTACAGACATTTGTGTCACACTTGCATGTGCCCTTGTGCTATCACATACGCTACAAAGGTCGCGGCGTTACGTGTCTCGGACTGCTGCCTGTCTGCCGCCACTTGACTGATCTGCCAGAGCAGGACCCGGAGCTAATGGCGATGGCACAGCAGGTGGCATCTGCTTTGTGTGTTATTCCTCATGGCACTCCAGCAGACCCAAGTATTGTGGCAGCAGCACGCACAGCGACCAGCGCGTTGTTTGGGGGTGAGTCTGCGCTACTGAATAGCGGTGGTGGCATAGGCAGTCGGTCTGGCGCTGCAGCAGGCCCTGGCTATCATTTCCTCCCGCCAGGCGTATGCCCACACGTAGGCCGCGATGGTCGCTACTACTTGTTGAACAATCGCCGATGGCTATGCCTGTGGCTTAACTCGAGTGCCGGCTATGACTGCAGCTCCCAGCGGCTGAGCTACCTTTCACTGCGACTGCTGGCACGTTCTGACTATCACATCAGCTGTAGAGCATTTTCAAAGGATGCATTTACGCTTGAGAATGAGGCTGCGATCGCTATCATGGCACGCGAGATTGAGAAGGGGGTACCTGACCTGCTTGTGGCGGCGCGCGAGGCGGCGGCTCGACGACTACTCCGCCGTCAAAAGAGAGTGGCAGCGGCGGAGCTTAAGGCCCTGCGGGGTCATCTGCAGAAATACCCCCAAACACTCTCCACTTCCCCCTCTCAATCTGCTCCTAACATTTCCGATGCCGTGCGTGCGTCACAGCAGTGGACGCCGCAGCGAGGCGCAGCAGCGAATAGCACCAACAACCTTACTAGCAGTGCAAGCAACTCTGCCGTATTTGTGGCGGACTCACTGACTGTGATGCCGCAAGCCCCCTTGACTCGAAGTAGCGCAACCAACCCGCTGCGGCGTGATGACATGGAGGTGTTTTTACAGCTTTCCTCACGCACTGCGGCAGTGGCGATGAACCCATTGCATACGATGCTTGCAGGGTCGTACATGCGAAGACGCGATGCTGGCAGCGGTGGTGGCAACAGGGCTGCCGTCGCTGCTGCTCAGAGAGATGGCGGTGAGGAAGTGACGGCGGTGGCGACAGGGGAGAGACCGGGCCGCGTCGACAGTTTGCATTGCCAAGTATTCTCAGCGTCTCTCTCCCCGTCGTCTTCGTTCTCCTCTTCATCCTCATATGATAACGCGGAGGAGGCGAACTCGGACGAAGAAGCGTGCTGGTTTGCCGAAGAGGAACTGCAAGGCGGAGGTGCAGAGAGTTGCGAGGATGGTGATGGAGAGGATGACAACAGGGAGGCGCGGCGGCATCGGGGTACGCGCATGAATCCTTTCCTTATGGATAGCATTATCGCTGAGTTCAACAAGGCAGGCTACCCCAAGAGTCTCCTGGGTGTCCTGTTTGTTTCTCTATTACGATATCCGTCCCCACCCCGTGCGCTAGTGCTGGAGGTAAAACGCGAAATCTTGTGGCGCGGCCTCAAGGCCTTCATCAATGCTCGCGTATATGAGGCGCGCTTCGGGCTGCAGCAGGCACTCGCCACGGTGCCGTCGGATGATGCGGATGGTGTTTCTTCTCGTGCCTATGGATTGACATTGGGTCACATCCTTCTAACCAGCGTGGACTACCGCAGCACAGGCAGCCGCATCAGCGGGGCAGAAGTGACGGAAGACGGGGGAGAGGCAGCATTTTTGCCTGCACCTGTTGGATTCTCAAAACGGTCTCCATCGCGCTTTGGCGATGCACATGCTGATTCTACACTTGCGTCTTCCATGTCCTGTGGCACCGGCAATGGCGGTTTGGGTATGGTGGGCAGTTACATCGAGAGCCCTTCGCCCATCTTTCCCTTCTCCCCATCATTGTCAGCAAACTGTGCGACAGACACGCTCCATAACGCTACGGTGCCCTGTACTCCTAGTTGGGAGACTCGCGGAGCCGAAAGAGGCGGCTCGAGTGCCACCACTGCTCCTGTTGATGGAAATAATGTGGACCTGAGCAACAGCAGTGGACTTTCTCGTTTTCTCAGCCGCGCGGCATCGCAGATACGTTTTTATGCACGCGTCTTTGCAGGAAGGCCACCAGAAAATGGCTCCCACCACACACTGTCCGCTGCTGATGTTTCTTCCTCCCGTCCTTCCTTTTCTCCTCTTGAATCAGCTGGTGGTCCGCTAATGGATGACGACAAGAACGACGTCGCCGCGGAATTGGAGTTATCTGTCGCCCCAGCCACTGCGCATTCTTCGCTTTGCGTTGATTGCACGATGGCGTCGCCCCAGTTGCGAGACACAGTAATCCCAGTGCCCAACGCGAGTCCTGATATACTTAGCTTCTTTCAGTCTCGTCAAATACCCGCGCCGCCTCCTGTTAGTGCGACTGCACTTTCATCTTCTCCTTGTGGCTCCCTCATAGCTGCAACAGCGGGCGTAGATGGAAGCCATCGCCCGCGCACTCAGCAGCAGCAGCAGCAGCATGTTCGCGAAGCGCGTGCAGGATGTGATGTATCGGCGGTCAAGGAGGACTTTACACGAGTCACAGAGAGTGTCTTGTGCGCCTTCTTACAGTACGACGGCACGGAACGGCCGGCGGTGTCGTATGGCAGTTCTAGAAATGCTGCTGCTGTTGCCGCTGCTACTGCTCAGCTCGACGCGGTGTGGTCTGACAGTGCAACTCTTAGTAGTCTCTTGATAGAGGCGGTCCTCCCGTTTATATGTCGTAAGTTTCGTCTGCCTGTGCGTCTCGCAGAAATGTACGTTCCTCTTCCCATGAAAGACCGCGCTATTGTTTACGAGCGCGTGTGTACCGCCTTGGGGGTGTGCATCGAGGAAGACAAAGGCGTATCGCGTGTGGTGCCGCTGGTGAGAGATTTCATGCCCGAGTCCGTTTCTTTGCTAGTAAAGTCAAGAGGCGGCGCTGGCGCACCTACCAAGGGCAACATCGACTCTTCTGTCAAGCGTGGAGCACCGGCACCAGCACCGCCAACTGTGCGGCGACCACGACACAGCTGCGATGAAGTGATCGAAGCTCTGCGTGGTAGCAAAGGCAACAGGAAAGGCATCAGCGTCAGCACCACCATTGCTGCTGCTGGTGCCGCGACCCATGAAAATGCGGAGTGTGGCAGCTGCTCTAGCAGTCGTAAGGGGAGAGGTGACAATGGTGGCAGCAGCGACAGCGACAGTATTAGTAGGGAGAGTATTGACTTCAGTTTCACCGCACCAGATGACACGGATGTGGAGAGTGAGGTGCACGCCAGGGAAGAGGACGAAGAAGCGGGGGATGCTCTGGATGGAGGGGGCTGGCGAAGCAGCAGCAGCAGAAATGCGGATGAGCACGGTCCACCTCAGAAGGAGCACCCGGCGCTCACCACCACCACCGCACGCTTTTATCTGATTCCTGGATGGGTGCTGCTGCGCACGGGCTGGTTAGTTCGTTGGCTTTTGCAGCGGCCTGAGGCGACTCCACAAGAGTGGGATACACTCGGCGCGTGCCTGGTGCCTTTCCTCGCTATTCAGAGGAACTACTGTAGGCAATGTGCGCTTCAAGGCATGCGTGTGCCATCATCAAATGCAAACATCAGGGGCAGAGGCAGAGGCAGTGGCACAGTGTGCAGGGATGGACACTTCAGTGTTGATTTCGCAGATTTTTGCCCTCACAGAGGTGAGGTGGGCGACGCCAGAAGTGGGAGCGGCGGCTCTCATGCAAAGCAACTTCGCCGCACAGCTGCTCAGGGCAAGTGCAACAGGAACGGGGGGAGGAGGAGGTGGTGGGTGCAGTGGGGCGCAGACGGCCGCATCCCAGGATGTGCCGACGCGGCTGCCGTGCTGCTGGACCATGTCTCCACTATGTCCTCTGCGCCGTGCTTGTTGTGGCACGCACTTGTACATGGACACAATGGCGGCCTGGACTGGAGTGTGCTTGGCGCCCACAACAACAGCCACAACACACGCGGCAGCAGCGCTGCAAGGATCTCTTCCGGGCGGCCACAAGACAGCATGTTGATCCTGCGGAGCGCGGCGGCTGCAGGGCTAGACGTGGCGATTGCTTGTCGCAGAGAGCAACAGCGGGGGACTACTGGGGACCGGTGTGTGCTCATCCAACTCCTGCGTCGCCAGGCGGCGTACTGGAGTGAGCTCAGCAATGGCAGCAGTGGCGATTGCAGTAGCATCACGTCGTCCCTAAGAGCCAGTAAAGAGGCCACGGTGTTTGCCAGGTCCCCTGCTTCACTTGGTGCTGGTGACGGGGGTGCTTTCAGCGCACTTTCCGGTAAGGCCGCGCATACGCAGTCACTTTCTTTCTGTGGCGGCGCGGAGCGTTTGAATCAACCGCCTTCACTGGGGTTTCAGCGCCTTCTTACACAGCTGAGTGGCGTGGTCGCTGCTGCTGTTGCTGCTGCACCTACCACCACCGCCACCACCACTAGTACTAGTAGCACGACTGCTACTCGCGTGTCCGCCTCTTCTCCTCTCTCTGGCGAAAGAAACTGTGGGTCAAGCGTGCGTAGGGGAGTTACTTATCACCGCCACAACTATAGTAGTAGTAGTAGTAGTAGTAGTAGTAGTGATAATAATAGTGGCAGCAGTAGCGTCAATAACAACAGCAACAGCGCACATAACGTCCATGCAAGCGGCAATGTCATCACCGGTAGTATCTCTAGACCCTCGGTGCTTCACACCCGCCGCGAGAGCAGTGGCATGGCGGCTTCTCACGTTCTTGGCAATGCGACTGGGGTCGGCGGAACCAATGGATTAGGTTGCAGTGCGAGCCACAAAGTACACCCACAAAGAGAGGCTACGGCGCTGCAAGAGGCTCTTGCAAATGCACATATTGCGCTCGAGCAGCTAGGCAATCCATTTAGTGCCCAATACCGTGCACTGACGCTAGCGTACATTGCAGCAATGGCTGCTCCACATCAGACACCACTACCACAGCGCAGTACTGAGGATGATGGGGCATCACACCCTTCAGGACATGTTCCCTTAGCACGTCTGTGGCGGTTTTCTGATGAAGAGCAAGGCGGCGCACACGGCGATGTCGGGGAATTCTTTGAGGCCTTTGCCTTTGGTTACGGGACAACTGGGGTTTCTGATCCCCCCGCCGTGCTGAAGCGTGTAGCTCCCTCCACTGCCGTGACTGGCTACACGCAGCTGCCAACTTCTAAGGATGGTAAGAGTGCGCTGCTGATGGCTTGCAGCCCAAGTCAACTGCTCACCAGTGGTATTGTCGCGTCTTCCACGGGGAAGCATCTACCTCACACATCGTCCAACCCGCAGCTTCTTGCCACCGTGGCTCACGCACGTGCGTGTCTGGTAAAATTTTGTGCCTCGGACTTAGTCACGGCACAGGAGCAGCTTGAAATTGGCGTTGTGCGTTTGAGACTTGCGTTGCGCGAGCAGGGAAGTAGCGCGTGTGGTGGCGAGCGTAACGGTGATGGTAGATGTGGAGTCGCAACCGCCGCGGCACATCCACTAGCTTCACCGTCACTACCATTGCTGCTTCTTCCCAACCAAGAGACAGAGGATGCACTTACCAAGGCTGCCCAGCTGTTTCTCTCTCTTGACGGCGAGTACACAGAGCGTACGCAGCGTGCACTTGCCTGTCTGGCACTTTACCACTGCTGCACTGGTAATTACACACAGTGGCGTGTGTTGATGCACGCACTGCGTGGGGGCTGGCGCACGGGTGATCCAATGGACGTGGAGGCACTTTGGGGTAGCCACTCTGCTCTCGCGCACTCGTTCTCACAGCGCACTGTTTCGATGTTGCAGTCTCACCCTGAGACGCGGCGGCATGAGTTTGTGCACGTATCTAGCACTGTGTGAGTGCCCCCTCTCTCTCTTTTTTTTTTTTGTTGCCTTCTGCATTTACTCCAACGGCTATTTGCCTTGTGTGTCCCTGTTCTTTTCTTTTTTTTTTTCCTTTATAAAGAAAGAATAGAAAGCATAATCTCTGTGTGATCCTGGAACTTTTTCTTTCATGCACTTACGGGATAGGGGGGGGGGGGAAACAAGGAAAATAAAGCACACATTTCCTTGTCCTTTTGTTTGCTGCTGTTTTGCATTCTCTCTCTCTCTCTCTCTTGTTCACTACTTGAAAGGAAAATCTCTTTTAAATACAATTATT
Organism: Sergeia podlipaevii; assembly: GCA_030849805.1. Classification (NCBI taxonomy): domain Eukaryota; phylum Euglenozoa; class Kinetoplastea; order Trypanosomatida; family Trypanosomatidae; genus Sergeia; species Sergeia podlipaevii. Next base: position 22,933 of record JASANZ010002106.1, read on the forward strand.
ATTATTCATTATTATTATTATTATTATTATTCTCTTTCATCTTTTGCTTTCATATGAATCGCTTTTATATATATATATGCAGAGTTCTGTTTTGTTTCATGTTCTCAAGCGGTGCTTCTATCTTTCAGTGTGAATAGATATACTGATGAGACTGAGAATTTTGTTTCTTCTCTATTACTTATCAAGAGGATAGAGGTGGCAAGAGAGAGAGGGAGATGGAAAGTATCTTCTTTATCCCTCTTATAAATCTTCTTTTCATTTTTTTTTAGTATTGAAGAACTGTTCATCATGAAAAGTGCCATCCATTTTTTTGCTCCTTTTTTCAATTCTTTACCTTATTCTTGTTGGATATCTACATATTTTTTTTCTTGAAATCCCTTCCTTTCTTCTTTTTTTTTTCTTCTTCAGTTGTACGATTACCATACTGCATCTTACAAACGTATTTATCAAGAGACATTTGCGTCTACGCACTGAAGCTTTAGGGAAAAAAAAGTCCCCATTGAAACACACACACACACAACGTATACATTTTTTCCTGACCAATGTCCAGCCACAAAATTCCTACCAAGAGGGAGGTCACCATCGCACGCGAGGAGGCAACTCTTGTGCTGTCCAAGATCACAGATCTCCTCCTCCGCTCAGGTGCTGAGGGCTTTCTTGAGTTTCAGCGGGCCTTGACGAGGGAGTGTGATAGCGAGGCTGCCTCCAGCTCCGCGCCGCGTGCCAACCCTGAAGGCCTGAAAGCAGTTCTGCGAGGTTGCGGCGTGCTGCTGAGCCCCGACGAGTTCCGTAGTATTCTTATGGGCTACTGCGATATTGTTGGGTTCGTGCTCGTGGTCCCCCTGCTTGCTGCTCTATGTCCTCTCGCTCAGCTTTCCTCACAAGCGGAGGCCACTGCGTATGCACTCCTCCCCAAGGATAATAACAATGCAGTTGCTGCTGGTGGTGGTAGCAGCAGCGTTGCTGCGACGAAGCCGCTTCCTAGCGTTACTCTTGACAGCGTACACGAGCTCATGTGCCACCTGTTCGCCCCGGCTGAGGAAGGCAACGATGCCCTCAGTAGTGAGATGCAGTCCGCCTACGAAGAAGCGGCTGTGTGCTTTACCATGGAGAACTACCCCAATGTCATCGTTCCTGGAGGTGATGTGATCACTTTTATTGGGACGGTGCTGGCACTCCGTGCATCAGTTCGGGGCTTTGAGCCTCTCGTAGTGGCGCGTCTCATAGAGGCGAAGGGGATTCTGCTTGCCTCGGGTACTAACGTCGCTACGATTACACTTGGCGCTAGCTGCGCCACGAACCCCATGGCGAGCTCCTCCACGGCTGTTACAGGGTTCACCATGATGAAAACGGGCGCGCGCTCCACCCGGGAGTTCGAGCGTTACCGCGATGAGAGCCGACTAGATGAGTGGCTGCGTGGCCGTGACGAGCCAGCGGCGCGGTCCAGCTATCAAAAGCGTGTAGTAGGATATGGCGGTCACATGCCAGAGTACCGCTACCACTTTGGACGTACTTTTCACGTTATTGAGGAGGATCTTCCGGAGCTGACGAAACCACCAAAGGTACTGGAGGAGGTGACCCCAGATGCGTTCGGGTCTTCGCGAGAGCTGAAGAACAGCCGCATGAACGCTCACCACTACAATTTTTCTTAGAATCATTAAAAAAAAAAAAGAAATATAGTGGCGACGAAGGTAAAATGTGCAGTACTTTTGCTTTAAAAAAAAAAATGTTTCCAAAGGAGGACAACAAAAAAAAAAAGCAAACAAGTTGGAGTTGCGAGAGGAGGAGGCAGTAAGACATCTCTTTTTCCCCCTCTCTCTCTTTTCTTTCGTCTGTTTGCTGCTTTTTCACTGCCCTACAGTGTTACATTCACTTTCATGTAGAATCGCAGAGAGAGAGAGAGAGCGAAAGAGAGAATGTGTGTGTTTGTGTGTATGTGTGATGATGATGGAGATAATGTACAAAGCGAGGGTAGGAGGGGTGTGAATGGGTGATGGTTTATCTGTGCTGGCAGATGACCATATCATCTTCATCATTTTTTTTTTTTTTTAAGTTTGCTTTGCAATTGATGTGGCGTATATAGATGCCCTCTCCCTCCTCTTCTCTCCCTAACGTGCATTAGCTCAACTGACTCTTCCTTTTGGCATTACTTCGGACCCTTCTTTTTTTTTATTATTATTATTATATCATATTATTTTTTGTTGTGCCTCTTTATGGCAGCGATGTAAACAACGGGAACGAGCAATGAACAAAAAATGGAAAAAGTGGAACTGCACAGTATGCATGGAGTGGGAACTCTGAAGTGTGGTTTGTTTCCCTCTTCGATTCGAAGAGAGGACGAAAGGAGACTTCATTTCAATTTTATATGAGTATGAGTGCGCTTTTTTATATACATTCATCTTCTCTCTCTCTCTCTCTCCTTTTTTTTTTTTTGGCAACCATATAGGCAGCTTAGTTGTTACAGAACCATAGTCACAAGTAAGCAAGAGTGGGGTGGTGGTGCAGGTGGCAGCGGTCCTACTTCTTAACACTATTGTAGCTCATTCTATTTTTTTCTTCATTATTGTTATTGCACTGCTCTTACTCTGGACACACATAAGCTCGTTTTGCTTACGAGTTATCTATCTATCTATCCATTTATTGATTGATTACGAAGTTGATGCTGCGTTACTCAAAGGTACTGTGGCCGCGCGGTGGTGGAGCGGAGTCCAACTGGTTTGGGAGTGAGAAATCCAGTGATACCGTAGCCGGCTGCTTAAAGTCCTTCGTTGTGTGCCTCATTGGACTTGGCATCATCAATTTTGTTTTTAGAGGTAATGTGCTAGGCTACTGCGGCACGAAAGATCAGGTGGTACTGCCTTTTACTCGTTCTACGCTGCCTTCAGTGCGGATCTACGGCTTTGTGGATCTTGAAGACAATAAAGAGCAACAGCAGCAGCAGCAAGTGGAGGAGAGAGAGAAAAAATGAAGGGTCGCTACATGATGATAATGTTGCGAAAGGGATGGGATCAGAGCCCACATACTTCAACCCACTGGGTTACTTTGCCACCCGCCCTCTTATTTTTTTTTCTTCATATTTGGTGATCTTCTTGAAAGTGTTGATGTTCACACCTGCTGGCTAGCAGTCTGTTTCACATTCCTTTATATATATATATATATATATATATAAAGGTAAAATGGGAGGAAACAATGAGGCAAAGAACATACACCACTGCTGTATCTCTCTGCTGAGCATTTCAAGAAGAAAAAAGCACATATATTGCTGATTCAATCTTCCAAGATGAGGTTCCAGGGAACAATGCATCTTAAACAAAAACTTTTTGCTTCTTTTCGTCTTCGTATTTCTTTTTTTTTTTCCTCTTCAAAAAATAAAATAAAACAATTTTAGTAGTCAAGATCTTAGTATTTTGTATTTTATCTTCTAAGCACACACACACACCTGGTTGTTATGTCCGCCTCAGCTGCGAAGGTTGCGCCTAAGTCGTTCCACCAGTTCCGCAACTTGTCTTACATCGTTGTGGCCTGGTTTGGCTTCAACAAGGGTTTCCGTGAGAAGCGCAGCAACGATAACGCCTGGGTGGAGCACCAGAAGGCTGTTCGCCAGCAGAACGTGGAGCGCTACCAGGCTGCCCACGCCCTGCGCGAAGCTCAGCAGGACGCAGCGCTCGAGAAAACCGTCCCAGCTGGCGTTCCTCAGGACCTCCATGAGCTCTACAAGAACGTGGAGAAGTCCATGCAGTAAATAAGCAATTCAGCTTTCTTTTTTCTTCTTCTCTCTGTTTAACTTAGCTTTTGTGTCTTTATGATAATTTGAGTTGGGACGTGTAGGATGTAGATGCGAGGTTTTATTGGCTAAGCAGATGTGTTTGTGCGAGTGGGTGAGATATGCGAGCGCGTGCTCGCTTGCAAGGGGAAGATAAGATTGGTAGGGAGGTAGCCATAGAGAGAGAAGTCCCTCCCTCCCCCCCCCTTGTAGAATTGCCGATTCTCTTTCTCTTTCTCACTATATATATAAATATTTATGGTAAACAAATTAAAAAAAGTGCAAAGACAAAAGAGAAACAGAAAAAAAAATGTTGTAGGAGGGAGGAAAAAGAAGAGAAGGAAAGCGAACACACACACACACACATATATATATCAACTGGGGTAGTAGCGCATTGCGGGTTTCTTGCTATAGGGTATTCATAAAATCCACTCCGTCGTAGACAGGAAGGCGAGGAGGTGAAGAGATCATGCTTGTTTTTCTACATGCGCGTTTAGTACAATTACCGTATAAACAAGCAAACATATATATATATATTTGCATAGTAGACGTAGGGATGCGAGGAAGAGGTTGATCATAGGCTCATGCTACTGGGCACCTCAGTTCTGGGCAGTAACGATGAAGATTATCGTCATTTTTTTTTTTTTATTGTGTTGTGTGTGCGTTTTGGTACCTTCTTATATGTGCGTTCTCCTTTTTCTTTGTTTTGTCCCTTTATTTTCTTCTGTTTTTTTTTTCTCATGCAAAGGCTCATATACACACGCACACATACAGGATAACAGTATCGTCAAGGAAGTGAAAAGAAGAAACGCATTCTTTCTGTTTGTAGAGGAAAAAAAATATAACCATTACCATAGTAAAGAGCAATTTTCATACGCACATTATCTCTAGTTAATCACAGCTATTTATAACGATGCATCACCTTCTACGCAGATCAGTGGGGGCGGGCAGTAGCAATATATTCTCCTCTTCTCTCGCGTACGGTGTGGTGTCTGCTCAAATGCGTACGGTGATCTCGGGCCACATGCCGACCGAGGGAGAAGGCCCTAACTCTGGCAACCCACAAGGCTGGGAAATGCGTCGTGGGCACCACCTTCAGAGTAGCGTCGGCTTGCATTCTCCTATGAAGACTGCGTGTGGCCGCGAGTTCAATCCACAGATTTACTACGAGGTACTGCAGGCGTGCTGTGACGCGCAGTGGATGAATGCGATTCAGCGAGAAATCATGACTGACACGGAATACGTAAAGTTTCTACGTGAGAACGGCGGAGCCGCAAAGGAGCTCCGCGTGTTGACGGACAGCTGCCAACACGATGATGACTTTATGGTGAAGCTGAAGGAGAAACTCAAGACGGATGTGAGGATGTCCTTGTCGCTGTGCGCTGTCCAGGAGAGCTACGAGCGCATCAGGGCGAAGCGCGATAAGCATGAGACACAAGTCGCAGCAGATGGCGGCAAGGACCCTTACGCGTCTATGAAGGGACGTCAACATGGCCAGTTTGGTGCGACGCAGCCACGGATATAGCACATTTCTCTGTCATTTTTTTTTTTTTTTTTGTTAGACGCTGCATTTTTGTTTAGTTTCTCGCATGCAATGTTTTTTTTAAGAATAATAATAATTTAACGTTTCAATTTCTTCGTCCCTGGTGAGAGGAGGTGAGGTGAGGTGAGGTGAGTACATGTTGAAAGGTTTGCGTACAATGATTGAATGATACGTACAGAAACAACAGCATGTATTTTCCACTGTGTTTTCCATATTGATCTCCATATGTATGCATATATATATTAAATTATCTTCCACTTTTTCTTTCATTTTTTTTTTTGTGTGTTATATTTACATTGGAAGTAACTCCACAGTACAAACGCACGCTCACATATACGTGAACCTCATCAATAGTAGTTTGCTGTAGGTGGTATCAACATCTTTCACTGTCTGCCTCTTTATACATTTACATGGCCTTCTGTTTTTCTAATTTTTAGCCATCACACACACACACACACACACACAAGCACCTTTTACATGAAAGTCGTACCACCGAACTTTGGCAATGTAGAGGAGCACATTTATCGTTGTGGAGCTCCACAGCCGCGCCACTACGGCTTTCTCGCCTCTCTACACCTCAAGACGTGTGTCTTGCTGACAGACACACACGACGAGTCCTTTATTTGCTGGCTGCGTGAGTGTGGGGTGACGCTCCTATGCCCGCTTTCTGTTCCTACCCACGGCGAGGAAGGGAGAAGAGAGGATGATGAAAGTACAGCGGTCATGGTGGACGGCACTTTGGGTGCTCGCGAAGGACAAGCGGCGGAGGCGGTGACCCAGGTGATGATACCTGGCGATGCTGGCGAGGGCGGCGACGGACTCGGTCTGCCAGGAGGCTCCTCTATGAGCAACCAAATTGTGTCTCGCGGGAGCGGTACTAGCGGTGGAACTGGAGGCGGTGACGGTGGCGCTGGTGGCGAGGACAGAGAAAGCACCGCTTCGCCAGCCAATACAGAACTGAATAGCAATATCAACGTTAATAGTGGAGGTATGGGTGGTGGCGGCGGCGCTGGAGGCAATAGACCAGCTTCTAACGTGGCACGCTTCTTGAAGGAGAACACCTCTGGCAGAGGCGGCCATTCGATGTATTCGCCCATCACAGACCGGCAAGGCGGTTTTCCTGTTGCTGTCTCGTCAGCAGCGCGCATGTCGGCTCAGCAGCGCATGCAGTACTATACTCTCAAATCAGGACCATCCTCTGGGGCCCCGCATCGCGGACTCATGACACTCTCCGAACCTGTCGTGGTTGACATTTTGCATGTTCTGCTGGATCCTAGGAACTGCCCGCTACTTATTACGTGTGCGAAGGGAAGATACCGCACTGGGATCGTGTGTGGCTGCCTCCGGAAGCTACAGAGGTGGAACTTGGTCTCTATTCTTGAAGAGTACCGCCGCTTTGCTGGAGAGAAGACACGCGCAGATAATGAGGAGTTCATTGAACTTTTTGATAAGGACCTTGTATGCTTGGAGTTGCCGGATGGACGAAGACCAACGATCTTGTACGATGCTTGAAAGAAGAAGAAGAAAGGGAAAAGAAACATACGTGCATGACATGAAACGCCGAGAAGTAGGTTTTTTAAAAAAGAAATTGCTTGACTTATAAGCGTCGCTTTTCACATTTTTTTTTCTTGTTGTTTGTTCCTTGCGTGCACGTCTTGCGATGTTGCGTAGCGGATGCTTTCTTTGTGGATAAGGAGCATGCCATTTCCGAACCTAGGAATTGTGTACATGACAAAGAAAAATAATCATATATGGAGGCGCTGAGAGCTATGCCGCCACTTTTTTTTTTTGATTTTCATTCAAAACAATAACTAATGATATATATAGTCTCAAGCTCACACTTCTGCACTTGCTACTCTTGTATTGATCGTATCTTTTAGATGACTTGCATTTGATTATTTACTTTCTTTCTTTTGTTATACATGCTCCACTTATTCTTTATACATATGTCCTGCTGTTGACATAGCCTAGAACGAATCAGAAGCAAAGTAAAGTATCTTTTTGATATAGGAGAGTTCCAGGAAACACACGCGCGGAAGTGTCTACACACTTTCACATTTTGTTTTAGCACTTACATAGTTACATATCAAGATACACACACACACTCACAAAACTTACATTGAAGATCAAGAGAGAGAGAGAGAGAAATAGCTTTTTATTTTAACGAGTTTTTTCCTTTTATTACTGCATTACCTTCACAATGATGCGCTACTCGCACCCGTGTCGAGCTGCTCTTGCTCCTGCTTTTCAGCATGCCTGCTGCAGCCGCCGCGGACTTGCGATGAACCACTTCAGTGCCTCCGTGCGTATGGGCATTCCTGCCATCACTGCTGCAAGTACCGCTGTTTCTCCCCTGCTCGTGCAGTGCCGCACGCAGTACTCGCAGACCCCAGGCAAGCGTGACCAGGAGGCGTTTCTTTCTCAGTATGACCCCATGGAGGTGCTCGGTCTTCATGACGATTGCACCATCGAGGATATCGATAAGGCCTTTACAGAGAAGGCGGCTAAGTATGGCCCCAAGGGACAGTTTCCGGACGCAAAGATGGTGGACCGCGTGTTTCGTGCGCATGAGATTCTGAAGGACCCTGATTCCCCATACTACCTCAAAGCACATAGTAGTCAGTTTGATAGGCAGCGGCTGCAGTTTCAGCTTCTTCCAAAGAACAAGCGCCGGTTGATTGAGTTCCAGGTGGGTATTCTTATGACTTGTGCCTTGGGTCTGGGAGTGTTGCTGATTTTGCTTGTACTTCGTCCTATGAAGCACTCGTTGCGCTCGGCTACTCGCTAAAGTGTTGTAGTCGTTGTGGTGTCTGCTTTCACAGTCATGTATGATTTTTTTCTCTCTCTCCCTATATGTGTGTGTGTGCATGCGTTGTTAACTACTTCATTGATGATCTCTGTTGTAGTTGTTGTTGATTTGTGTAGGGAAGGAAATGGCGCTTCACAGGAAGAAGAAAAGAGAACACATGCTTTACAACAACAACATAAATAAATAAAAATAATTACTTCTCACTCCGCCTCCATTTTTTTTTTTTTTTTTGTGCTATCGGTCTGTCTCTATTCGACGTAAGACAGGTGCACAAACAGTGCTACTGGGAGAGAGGTACGTACGTGTGTTCTCTCTTCTCGTAGGTGCTTGTTGCGGAGCTGGCTTGCCTAGTGCATATTTTTTCTCCTTCTCTTTTTGCATTTTCATTCTTTTTCCTTCTTCTCTTTTTTTTTTCCCCCATCCTTTGTAGAACAGCTCTCTTTGCCCCCCCCCCTTCGTCTATTTCAGCACATATCAAATTTGTCGTTACTGCCGTGGTGGGCTTTCTAATATATATATAACAGTGGAGGGGGACTTCTTTTTGTTCTGCAGCATCAACCGTCATTAGCGGACTGGCAAGAGAGAGAGAGAGAGAGAGAGAGAAGGAAAGGAGGGGTATAATTCATCTTTGTTTTGTATTCTACATAAGTAGACATGCACAGTAAAAAAGAGGTTGGGCGTATAGTACGCGCTAACGCGGCCAAGGTGACGCGGCGGCAGCAGCTCGATGCCGCGCTGAGTCCCAGTCTCCACGGCATCCGCGCTGCCGCATGGTTACCGATATGGGATAAGGGCCTCAAGGCGTCTCGCGTCCATCTTCTAGAGGCATTCCTGATTCTACACTCTGAAAATAACATTAGCGCCATGGAGGCCGATCTCGGCGACGCCGCCCCACTTCTGTTCACCCGATTTACCTCCTGGTTGCGCCTCACGTACAAGATGCTTGAGAAGAAGCCAGCGGGAGGGAGTGGCTCCAGCGGTGACGGAGGGTTTTTGAAATCAGTAGCGCCTGCTGCTGCTGCTGCTGCTGCTGTTGCTGCTGCAGCCGACAAGACGACGGCGGGTGTCGCGAACGCCACGCAGACCAGTCCTGGCGCACGACTGGAGGCGCTCATTGCTCAGCGGGAAGATGCAAGGACTGTCGCTGAAGCGAAGGTCTCTGTCCGTGACGGGGATACGCGGAGAAGTGAGGGCACAGTTGGAAAGAAGGACACGAAGCCGGAGTCCGCTGCTGCTGCCGCTGCTTCGACAGGGATCAATGAAGCCCCGACGCCTCTCTTACTGTTAGTGAGGGCCCTCACGGTGTTTGTGCGTGGTGCGTCTTACCTGACGCAGCTGGTGGAGGCAGGTGTTGCGGGAGCACTAACGGATTGCCTGGAGTGCGGTTCTGTGGCTCACCCACTGTCCTGTATTGTCAATGGAGGAGGCAAAAATAGGGTAACATACGGCTCTTCTGCATCTGCTGCTGCTGTACCAAATAGCAATGGCAATGCGGTGGGAGCTGGCGTGCTTGGAGGAGGTACTGCTGCTCCTTCTACTTGTCTTAGTGGTGGTGGTGGCGCTGGTGCTGGAAGTGATGAGGTTGTGTATCGTCTTCTTACTGGGCAGGAACGGCGAGCTATTCTTACTCTGCTTATTTTTATGTCTAATGCGGGCCGTGTGTACCGCGAGATGATCTGTGAAGAGCAAGGCCTCACCGCACTGTTTCACACGATGCAACGCGAGACAATCCCTGAGCTCTCGGCGCTGATGACGGAGCTGTTTCTCGTGCTCGGCCAGGGCAACCCGCGTGTCGCCGCACTCGTCTACGCTGGTTTGGTGAGAGTGATCATGTGCTACCCTGATGCCATTGAACGCGGCGTGTTTGGCTCTAGGGGAGTTTCCTCACCTCCTTCCAAAGAGGTGGCGTCTGCCCTTGGCAGTGGCAGCGATGTGCTACAGGCGACAGTCTCCGAGGAGGTAGTTTTGCAGGCTGCTCGCGCGCTGCGAGGCTTGCAGCTTGCCAAGGAGGCACATCACTACAGCAATCACCACGATGATGCACTTGTGGATCAAGTACCGATCGTAGGTCTTGCCGGGAGCGGCGGGGCCACGGTGGGCTCTATTGTGCAGAGTTCCACGCCTGGCTCGTTCCTTGTTGATCCACTGCTGCGAGAGACGAGCAAGGAAGAGTTTCTAGACACGCTGTTCTATCTCACTTTGCACGAGTGCAACACGCGCTTCCGCGTTGAAGGTAACGAGTTGCTCACATTAGTAGCCAAGAACATCCAGTTAACTCGCTCTATACTCGTTCGCTGCTTGGATGCTCTCGACGACGATCTTTTTCTCATTGCAGACGAGGATGACACGGTGGCCATGACGCTACGTCAGCGTCGACAGATGTCTTGTGGCCGCACTGCGGTGCAAATCCTGCTCTCTCGCCCTATGACACCGGAGCGCATGAATGTGATCATGCAACTCATTGCACTTCGCAGTGCTCACATGACAATTCTCAAATACCTGCGCATGACTGACAATGGCGATACCGCGGCAGTGTTGGACTGCTGTAAGGTTCTACAGCTGATTGCGCGCGCATCGGATGAGCAGCAGCGAGCGCAACTGCAGCACAATTTGAGCTCTGCTAACGGCGCCACGACGGTGGCCTCAGCTCTCTTGAAGATTGGCCACACCATTCGCGATACAGTGGGCAGCTCGCTTTATCAAGTGCTCTTGTTTCAAGATATTACGGAGGAGGAGGGTTTTGCTATCCTGCGCGCCGCGCGTGCGATGGCGTCTGCAGGGTCTATGACGTTGCGATGATGACATAGTCTTCTATTTTTCTTTCTATTCTCCTCCCCCCCCTCTTTTCCTTACATGTCATCGCGTCAGGAATGGTGTGCCTTTTTGAATACCGCAAACACACACACACACACACACACACACACACACAAATGTAAATCATGGTTGAAAAGCTTTATGAAGGGGAAGAGAGGGGATGGGAGGAGAGGGGAAGCGACGACGTATTAATGTATAGTTACCACCTCCCTCCCTCTTTGCTTTTCTTTCCCACATGTGACCTTTTCACTTCTTTCGTTTCTTCTCCTGTATCACTTTGTTTTGCTTGTTTCAATTATTGCCTGTATGCACTTCACTGTAAAAAATAATCATAATAAAAAAAAAAATTTACTTGACCACGCCCGCTTGTCGTTTTATTTAGTTATTTATTTATAAAGTTATTTTTGCTTGTATCGTTTCTTTGCTTTCAATTCTTTGATATGCATATCTCATTGATATCTTCTACACCTTTTTTTTTCTTTTCACTCTATCTTACAATAATAATAATGACTGGCATCATTAACTGTTCACCCCCTTTCTGGGAGTCTACTCCAATCCAGATCTACTTAGTATCCACCAAAAAACCGAAAAAAGCATTTCTTTTTCAAATCAATCCTTTGGAAGAGAAGCTATTCTCTCACTATTTGTTATTACTTTTTAACAAGCACTACAGCACCCCTGAAAAGGTCATCAAGAGAGAAGTAAAGTGTGCGAAAAAAAAAAGTAATAAAAGAGAAAGTTTGATATACATACATACAAGTATAGCGCTGTTTTTTTTTTTTAACCAACAAAAGTTAGCTTAAAAAAAGAGATAGAAGAAGAACAACAAAACACTCTCTCACACACACCCCCCTTTTCAATCACATAAAAGCACATCTTTTATCTCCTACTTCAAAAAAAAAAGATGACTACCCCTGACGCCTCTGTTGGCAGCCGTATCTGCTTGGTCAGCAACCACAACATCCGGTACGAAGGTATGCTTCACAACATTGATGCCGAGGAAAACACCGTCAGCCTTACGAACGTCCGCATTTACGGCACGGAGGGCCGCAAGAACGGCCTGGATGAGGTGCCCCCGAGCGACCAGCTCTTCGAGTACATCGTCTTCCGCGGTGCTGACATTCGTGACTTGACCCTGTTTGAGAAGAAGTCAGAGGAGCGTCCACTGAACGCCGACCCCGCTGTCATCAAGGCGACTCCCGCCCGTGGTGGCGCCGGCGCTGTGCCGATGCCTCGTGGAGGCGTGAACGCTAGCGCCAACAGCACTAACAATAATAACACCCCTGGCTTCAGCACTGGTCGTGGCTTCTACGACAACCCCAGCAACCCTCGTGATGCCGGCAACAACAATCGCCGCGGCGGTTTGGGCGGCAACTACGGTGGCAATAACAACAATCACCACGGTGGCGGCGGTCGCTACAGCCGTGGTGGGTCCGGCGGTGGTCGCGGCGGCAACTTCCGTCGTCGCCAGGACGGCCACACGGGCCAGGACTTCCGTCCTGCCACCGGCTCTGCCAAGGAGGAGTTCAAGGAGGACTTCGACTTCACCAAGAGCCGCGAGGAGTTTGAGAAGAAAAAGAACGAGTTTGAGAAGGCCAAGGAGGATGTCAAGAATCAGCCAAAGGCATATAGCAAGTCTTTCTTCTTCGATACCATCTCTTGCGATCAGAAGGACAGGAACCAGGGCCGTCGCATGGATCGCGATGACATGAGGAAGGCTGACACGGAAACCTTTGGCTCCGAGATGGTCGGCAGCATGCGTGGCTTCCGCCGTGGCCGTGGTGGCCGTGGTCGCTACCAGCGCTATTAGAAAGGAATGAGAGGAGGAGTACATGCCTCTTCTTTTTTCTTGTTAGGGATGAAAGCTAAAGAAAGAAAGAAAGGAAAAGGAAGAGGAAGGAATATGGGAAGGAAAGTATAGGGCGGCAAATGCTATTGACACTTGCTGTGGCAGCTCCACATCTTTTCTTTTTGTTCTTCTTTCGTTTCTTTTGTTCTATTTTTACGAAACGGTTTTCTGCTGTTTTTTTTTTCTTTTTTGTTTGTTTCTCTCTACTTTCTTTACCTATATCGAAGTTGTTACACTTAAAAGGAAACAAAGAGCGAGTGAGCGAGAGAGACAAACATATAAAAAGAATAAAGTAGCGCCAAAATCAAACATTTTATTTTTATTTACGTTATCTACTTTTCTTTCGTATGGGGAGGGAGAGAAAAAAAAAAAGATGACATTTGGAAGCACGCAAGGGGAAATGAAAAAAAAAAAGAAAGAATCTGAAGAAAGCAGGACTGGGAAAGAAAATTTTTTAAATGAAATTTATGAAAGGGGGGGGGGAAAGGCAACAGTGAATGAAACTGCAAAGGTTTTTACTTTGAGGAGGGAAGGGGGGTGTCTATGCGCAAGCGGTAGCTATCATGGTTGAACCTTGATGCCATTATTGGCTGACATCTCTGTGTATGTATGAAAGAGAAGATTTATGATTGTTACACATGTTCTCAAGATGGTGTACAGCTCCCTCTCTCTTTTCCTTGTGCTCACCAGTAGTACCGATGGAGATACATACAGACATTCATACATACATGCACAATATTTACATATAAATAATTAAATAAATATATATATGTATATGTATAGCTTTTGTTGTCGTTATCCCGTAAGCGCGCTCGGTGTAGTATGGAGTGGGCATATACTTTGACCATTCTCTGTATATCTTATCAAACGGACGGTGTGCATTTTTTTTTTCTCACCTTTTTCAATTTTCTGTTTTTTTATTTTGAAAGGCAAATTAATTTGTCGCTACTTTTTTTTTCCTCACTCGTTGCCTTTGTGAAGTGGAGGCTCTGTTTATTTTTCCCTCCCTTCTTTCCTCTCTTTTCTGCCTTCTTCTTTTTCTTTACGTACATATATATAGCATATCTATATATATGTGTGCGCGTCATCATTATTATTATCTGTTGTTTAGCAGGATCAACTTCTGTACGTGCACAGTATATATATATTTTATCTTAAAAGAAAGTTGTGGGTAAAAAAGAGTGAAAAACGTTGAAAAGAAAATATGCACTGCGGGGGAAAAGAAAAAGTGTATGATTATGTCCTTCTTCTCTTTAGTATTGTTTTTTTTCTTTCTCTCTTCTGCTCTTGAAGTGAATGCGGACACGCATAATTTATTTATCTTCATTTTTTCTGTTATTCGTCTTCTTCTTTATTCGCCCATGACAAACATGGGTGGTGTTGATGAATGCGGTTTTTGTCGCGTACCAGCGCGTGAGGAGCTATCTCTCGCGATGAGAAGGGATAGTAGGGGTACGTGTGTTCCTCTGAGCGTAGACATAGCACATGGAGTAGTACTCGCACACATATACTTTCGCTGAAGGTGTGATGTGCAGAACACACTGTTGCCCCATGCGTGCATGCACTCCCTTGCACTCCTCGCACCCGCTGCCAACATGATTTCTCTAACGCACAGTTAGGGACCGTTGTGGGTTGGCTGTGGCGGCTGGGGTGGGTGGTGGTAAGATGGATTCAGACACGCACAGAGAGAGGTTATCCATACGGAAGAGGAAGAGGGGCGAGAAATAGATGGTTGTGTAAGGAAGTTCTGTACGCCGTACCTTCTGCTTGTCGCTTCTTTGATCATCATCTTCTTTTTGTGTGTGTGCGTGTGCGTGTCTTTTTACTATTGTTATTGTCTTCACTACCCCCTCCTCCCCTCCCTCTTGGTACAAAAAAAGAAAAAGAAAGAAAAAAAGGAGGGAAGAGTCTTCTTGTAGATGTCTGAAAGGAATAGGAGAAACATGCCTCGTGAGCGTGTTTTTCTTTTTTTTCTTTATTGTTTGTGTGTTAGTTAGTTTGTTTGTTGTTTTTGCCACTCAACGCGGTACACGCATTAAAAGGACGAGAACGTAAAAAAAAAAGGTGCAAAGGAGAAATATATAGGGAAGGGAGGAGATGATGAAATGGATGAAGCGCTTAAAAAAGAAACAAAATGAACGCATTGAGAAAAAAATTAGAATCAGAAGCGCGGTTGCGTGTTTATGAGAAGACTGGTTTCTGCTTAGATAGCAGAAGGGGAGAAATCGACTGAAAAGAAGGCGAGAAAGAGAAAGCGTAGTGGCTGAGAATGGTTCTTGTATCTAGTGAATCATTATTGAAAGCGCGCTATCTTTCTCTTATCTTTTCCATATATCTTCCTTTTTTTTTTGTTGCCCTTCTCCTTTTTCCGTGTGCATTGATTTATGTTCTTATTCTCAGCGTCTTTTTTTTTTTTTTTTACATTTTTCTGTTTTTGTTCTCCTCCGCCCTTTTCTTCCTTTTTGCTTTCAGTATTCTCTCCTATCGCGGATATGAAGCGACCCCAAGACCTACGGTTCAAGCATGCATTTTTTTTTTTGTGTTAACTTTTTTTTTTTTTAGTTTTACTTTTACGAGTCAATCAGTGAATGTGATGAGACAATGAGCTGCCACTACAACCAATTGCGCTCACATGTCATACCTACACGCTCACAACATGTGGCCTCCGCATGACTTCGTTTAAAATCTTATATGTTTATCTGAATGAATACCTTTTTTTTTTGTCTCCCGATTGTTGTGGTTGGTGACGGTCTGCACTTCATTATTTTATTTTATTTTATTTATTTATCTACTTTTTAGTTTTGTGTGTTTCCTTTTTTTTTTGTTATTATTATTATTATTATTAGTTTTTTTTTTTTGCTTTCCATGCATTGCCCACCTAGGCCAAAACTAAAACTTGCTGTACCCGTGTTGGCGACTCAAAAAACTCTCTCAGATGGCCTTCCCCCTTCTTTCTTTTCTTTTCTTTTCCTTTTTTTTTTTTTTGAGTTTCCGGCAGAACTTCTCTTCATGTGCCTTGTCTTTATCTCCTTACCTTTTCTTCCTCTTCTTTTTTTTTTTTTTGCATATATTTTTATTACTACTATTATTATTATGGATATTATTTCTATAGCGTTTGTTGTTTCTTTTCGACTATCGTTCTTATCGTTTTTGTTTTTTGTTGTTGTTCGTCTGTTGTACTTATTTGGTGCTTCATGCTTGGCGTTCCAAAGTGATACTTTTTATCGAACTAGCGGTTGACTCCGCAATTAACGGCAGCAGCAACAAGAAGAAGAAAAATGATAATAATGATGATGAAGAGAGATAGAGAGAATGAATTGTAGTAAGTGAGTAAAAAAAAAAAAGAAATGAAAGAGGAGGTGAGATATATATATTTAAAAGGCAATATCAGCAGCCCATCAATATGAAGAATAAGAGCAAATAGAAAAAAGGGAATGATAAATATATATATATGTTGAGAGTGCGGGAAAAAAAAAATATAAAGGTATAGTGAAAGCAAGCGGCGAACTTGATTTCACAGATATGAGCGGAGTTCTATACATTTACCTGTCAAACAAGTCAAGGAAAGCAGCATATATATATTTCT
The DNA here is from genome assembly GCA_030849805.1 of Sergeia podlipaevii. Taxonomy (NCBI): domain Eukaryota; phylum Euglenozoa; class Kinetoplastea; order Trypanosomatida; family Trypanosomatidae; genus Sergeia; species Sergeia podlipaevii. The sequence continues at coordinate 39,297 of JASANZ010002106.1, forward strand.
GGCATTTTGGTTGGCCAGTATATATATATATATATATATATTTTAGTATTACTTTACAACTAAAAAAAAAAAACATTTTATTACACACATGCGCTTACTTACCTTTGTGACGAGCTTGCCAATTGTGCTATACACTAAGGTGCGACAGGTTGAAAACTTGGGTATTATATTAGTACTAGATTCCTGCTATGCTATGCTATGCGTGCTTCTTTACTGTTACAAACACACTATATGCTTTGTATGATGAACTTTTTTTTTTCAGTTCTACACAGACCATCTTCTTCTTTATATATATATGTGGTTCAAATAAGGAAAGAAGGAAAAGGGTTATATTTACAAAGAGCAAGTAAAGGGATTGCGAGCAGAATAATAGACAAGCAAAAAAAAAATTAGGCAACATAACACAAAGCGGTCAAGCACTGCTAGTGCTTACATCCTTTGCGAGACTGTAGTTTCTTCATAACCAGGTCTTTGCCTTTTTTTTGTCTGTTTCATCTGTTTTGCAGATTTACATATACACATTTATACACATTCATTATTCATCACACGTATATATAGTGCAGCTGATTTGTTGTTCCTTTTTTTTTGCTTGTTTGTTGTTATTATCAATTAGCGAGAGAGGCACTTTTAAATATATATATCTGTTCGACGATGCGCTCCTCAGCTCAGTTTGTATGGCGTCCAGTCGCCCGGAGTGCCCTCACGGATGCTCGCAGATTTGCCTCTAATGTGCGCCTGCAAACGGACTTTGGGGCGGCGGTGCCCGCGCAGAGACCCAAGACATCCAAGTCCCCACTCTACGTGGTGGAGCCTGAGACCAAGAAGGGGTCTTTTTCTCGTTACCTCCACTCCGCCAAGGGGCAGGGCTGGTACATTGCGGGTGCTGTGGCTGGCGTATGCATTTACAGCGCCGCTACTCTCGCCATCCCAGCTGGCTTCGGGTCTCTTATTGACTACGCCAGCCGTGGGGAAATGCCCCTGGGGACCTCTATGAAGCTGCTTGGGTGGTTTGCGCTAGGTGCACTGGGCAACTATACCCGTCTGTACTGTATCGGGTACGCTGGTGAGACCATCATTGCAAAGCTGCGCTGTAAGCTTTATAGTGGCATCTTGAAGCAGCCAACCGCGTTTTTTGATTCCCCTGAAAACCGCACCGGTGCACTCGTGCAGCGGCTGTCGATGGACTGCAACGTGGTAGGCAGCTCACTGACAGAGGCGGTCACGGATGGCAGCAAGAACTTTATGCAGACCATCGGCAGCATCAGTGTGATGCTCTACTTTTCCCCGCTGCTCACCACGGTCATCGTGTGCATGATCCCGCCAGTGGCCATCTTTGCTGGTAGCTACGGCCGTTACATCCGCAAGCTGCAGCACAACATGCAGGATGCCATTGCGGTGATGGGCACTGTGTCGGAGGAGCGTCTAGCTAACATTCGCACGGTCAAGTCTTTTGGCACAGAAAAGCAGGAGGAGACGTGGTTTAGCAAAAACGTTCAGCGCGTTCTTGACTTGAGCATGAAGATGGTGTCGTGGAATGCGCTTTATGTGGCATCGCTCCACACAGTAGGGTACGGTGCGATGTACTGCATCATGTGGGCTGGGTCGATGCAGGTTGCCTCTGGCGCTCTGACCCCTGGTGTTCTCTTTTCTTTTATGCTTTACACGGTGTACTGCGGCATTGGCCTCATGGGTCTCACAAACCTGGCGGCAGACATCAATAAGGGCTACGGCGCCTCACTCAGACTTTTTGACATTCTTGACAAGGCGGAGGTTCTTCAGAAGGAGCAGGACGCCTCGAAGCAACTCACGCCCGTGGACTGTGACTGGAAGGTGGTGCTCAAGGATGTCCACTTTGCCTACCCAACCCGCCCAGAGGCCCCCATTTATGAAGGCATCAACCTTAAGATCCAGCCGTCACGCTGCACATGTGTAGTGGGCAGCAGTGGATCTGGAAAGTCTTCACTTGCACTCTTATTGCTCAAGCTCTACGAGCCCACAAGTGGTAGCGTCACCCTCGGCGGGTATGAACTTCGAGACATCAAGACGCAGTGGCTGCACGAACGCATCGGCTACGTTGGTCAGGAACCAGTTCTCTTCGGTGGTTCGATCGCTCAGAACATCGCCTACGGTGCTCCTGGCCGCAACTGGGATGACCCTATCGATCGCTGGCTCTACTCCTCTATTGTGGAAGCTGCCATGAAGGCGAACGCACACGACTTTATCTCGGCCCTTCCCAACGGCTACGATACGTTTGTGGGCGAGAGCGGCCGCAGCCTGTCTGGCGGCCAGAAGCAGCGCATTGCTATTGCCCGCGCGCTCCTGCGAAACCCACACATTACTATTTTGGATGAAGCCACCTCTGCGCTGGACAGCGAGAGCGAGGTGGTGGTGCATGATGCCATTTCACGCCTCATTGAGGACGCCAAGATGTCGGAAGGGAAGCAGCAGCACACGGTGCTCATGTTCGCTCACAAGCTGAGCATGATTCGCAAGGCGGATCACATCATTGTGCTCGACAAGGGCGTGGTGGCGGTAGAGGGCACCTTTGAGGAGGTCTCGCAGAATGAACTCTTCTGTCAGTTGGTTGGCTTGACACCTGGCAACTGCATCACCTCCAATGACAAAGAGAAGTGAAGTAAACAAAGAGAAGAGAAGTGGCGGTCTCTAATTGGGTCAAAAGAGGGGGGGGGGTAGAGGGGGAGGAATAGCATGCGACCTCCATCCTTTTTTTCCCCCCGCGCTTCTCAGAGGAGTTTTTTTTTTTTTTTTTTGTAAGTATATACAACACGCTGATGTGATGCTGAAGAGAAAGGGAAGGGGGGGGGGGGAGGAAATAATAAGGAGGAGGGGGAGTACACGTGATCGCCTCTCGTCTTTTTTCCTCGTGAAGAATGTGAAATTGTTATAGCGATTTAAAATTAACGTATCTTCTCTCAACAATCAATATATATGTTTAGATGTGCACGTTTACTGAGCTGATAAAGAGCGTCTGCTTGATGTGGAGCGAGGGGATGAAAATAGGAAACTGACTAGATGGTGTTGCCCTCTCACAAGTTCTCTCTTTTTGCGTCTTGTTATCTCTACTACGTTCCTTTCTCAATAATACTTGAATAAGCATACATACTCCATATCTATGCCCCCCTTTATCTTTCTACTTTATCAGTTTTCTAGCTATAGCATTGAACCATCATCATTCAGCCATCAAGTTAACCTTTTTTTATTTTTGCTATTTTCGTTTTGCCTTTTTAAAAAATCAAAAGAGAGAAAGAGAGCGATATCTTCAATAGTTGACATACTCGTTCCAAACGTTTTCGTTTTTTTTTTTTCTAAAACATCTTTATTACTTTTTTTTTTCTAGCGAACAGAAGAAGCCCGACTAGGTTCCTCTATATATACATATTATTCACACAGTGTGATCATTTAGTGTTGCTTTCCTATTGTTATCTACTAGCGCTCTTTCTGTCATAGTGGTTTTTGTTGTGTCACTACCACCGTATATATATATTTGTTTACTATTGCCGAAGGAAGAAGAAGAAATAAAAAGGGACTTTGAGGAGTATAAAAATAGCCCACGAAGAGTAAGCAAACTCGGCACACATAGATACAGAAGGGAGATCCCATAACAGGAGGAAGTATTTCCAATATTATCATCATTTTTCACCGGTAACATACAACAGTTTATTATTATTATTATTATACCTCCGTTATTTTCACGTGATAAAAAAGGAAGTGAAAGAAAGAAAAAAAGAACGAAAGAGATAGGCTGTAGTTGTTATAGATATACAACGTTTTTGTTTGTTTGTTTGCGCTTTCCGAACCTGCCTTTTTTCATTAAAAAACAGCAACGATGTCTAGACATAACACGAGTAACTTGTCGACGCCGCGCGCGCACTCTGCAAGTGACTACACCAGCAGCAACAACAATGCCTCCTCCGTCTCTGATCCCGATGCGCTCCGCAATTTAATTGTGAACTACCTCCCACCTTTCATGGATGATGCGCAGTTTTTTCAGTTGTTTTCTCAGTTTGGTCCTATCCAAAGTGTGAAGATAATTTATGATCGAGTCACTGGGGAGAGCCGCGGATACGGCTTCGTCAAGTTCCAGTATTTTTTTTCAGCAACGTACGCAATTTCCTGTCTTAACCGGTTTGAGATATCTGGAAAGAAGCTCAAGGTGGCGTATGCGAACCCTGAGGCTGCAAAGCAGGCGTACGAGCTGCTTCGCCTCTCTGCGGTGGCCTTTACGATGCAGCAGCAGACCGCTCTGCAGTCTGTGTACTACAACCAGATGATGCTTCCCCAGCAGCAGGGCTCTTATCAGCGTCAGCAGCAGCAGGAGGCGTCCATGCCAATGTACGCAGGGTATGCTGGCGGTAGCTTTGGGGGCTCGTCGTCTGCGTGGAGTCGGAATATATCTCCTGCTCTCGCCCCTCGTGGGTTGTGAGAGAGAGAGAGAGGGAGAGAGCAACAAGCAGCATGGCGACCAACTTATTATGTGCAAAGATAGCACACAAAGGTGTGAGAGTTTATATCTATATATAGGTTTACATGTATGCTTCTCTTTTCCGTAGGAGAAGCGGCTGTATCTCGTACTTTGCGGGAATGAGGCAGAGGGGAATAGTAGCTTGTTTCTCCCTTTTTTTTGTATTCATCGCGTGTGTGCATGTACCTTTCATCTTCGAACAACAAAAAAAAGGGTGAAATATATATATATATATATACATAAGCGTGTGGATGCCAGAAATAAAGAATCAATGCATGTTTTGTTTTCTTAATGCTCTCTCCCCTTCTTCCTTTTGCTCCCTATATGCGTGTAGCGGTATTTTTTTTTTTCTTTCTGATGTGTATATCGTGACACGCGTGTGCGTGCTCGTAGTTGTGTCCTTTATCGGCAAAGGAAGCATTTAGCTATTATTATTATTATTATTTTTTGAAGGAAAAAAAGAAAGGCGACAAGCAAACGGAAAGAAGATGAAGAGCATTGCATAGTTCAGTGTGCTTTTCTGTTGTTGTGTACTAGATGTTACTGCATGGTACTGAAATGAAAAGACGATGTGAGTTCCCCCCTCCTTTCTCTACCTTCTTTTATTATTTTTACTGTTAATGTTATATGTTGTTGAATGCCTTACTGGCTTCTGACAGAAGATGGAATCACACACGAACACACACACACATGTCCCTTTTTTCTTTTCTCTTTGCCAACCACGCTCGCTGGTACATCCTTTTGTGTACGCGCAAGCGTGAGTGGGTGCGAGTTTAGAACGTGTACTTTCAAGAACATTTACAGCTGCCACGCATGAACTTTGACATCGTTGGCTGTAGGTGACGCGAGGTTACATATACATGCATACAATAGTGATATAACAAAAACGATTCTGCGTGTGCGTGTTTTTTTTTTTTTTACAACTATATTGCTCCTTTCGTTTTTCGCAGATGCATTCCTGATATCTGTCCCTTTCCTAAGTTTTCTTTTTGCCCTCTCTCACTATATACGTATATATATATACACATGGATGAGCTTTTTGACACATGATTGTGTTTTCGTATATTTCTATTTTGAGGGGAGGAGAAAGAAGGGGAGGGGGTGCGGGATGAGGGGAGGAACATAACATACAATAAAGCAAACCTGAAATGCATTCCATGAAGAGAAGGGAAGTACGGACTGAAAGTATATATCTGAGTAAGTGAACTTCCTCTTTTTTTTTTTGAAATTGATGGGAACAGAAGAAGCGAAAAAAAATAATCAAAAGTGCAATGTCAACGTCTAATGGTTATTTTATTCTCTCTTTTTTTCCCCCCTTTTGTGCATTCATTTTATTGCTATTACGATGTTTGTTGTTGTTGTTGTTGTTGTTGTTGCTTTATATGCAGAGAATTCCAACAAATTGTCTTTTTTTTCCTTATCTATAGTGGAGCATTCTTATATTTACTGCACTAGAGGACTATTGAGGATGCATGTGCATGTTTTTTTTTTTTTACCTTTATTGTATTTTTTTTTCCGTCCCCTTTTTTCTTACTGCTTTTTTTCTTGGCATCACTGCTCTAACACATCACTGCTTTCCGCTTATATTCATTATATTTTCTACTAAATCTTTGTATATGTTTTTCTCTGTGCATGTCTGTTTGCTTACCTCATTATTTTTCTTCAGCTTCTTTTCCCCCTTTTTGCTTGTGCGTGTATATGTGCATGGCAACGACCGAGTATTTTTCAGTTGCTTTCTACTGTGTTGTATGTGTACAAGTACAGAGAGAGAGAGAATATTTGGATGTTTCTACCACCCTCCCCCCTCCCTCCCGTGTTTGCGGAAACTTATTTCTTCTGTTACGTAACTTGTTGTTCTTTCACTACTATTATTTTTTTTCTCTTTTTTATTTCCTTCCTTTTTACGTTCTGTTGTTGCAAGAGCACTTAGCCATTTCAAGTTTTGTTTTACGTTTTGAGACGTACACACACACACACACACACAATCACAAACACATATCCGCACACCAAGGGAAGGTATTTGTTCTGCTTGAGCACTAACTGTTTTGAATTGGTATTGTAGGCAATGCCCACTCTTCTTATTAATTTTTTTTTCCGCACTCTATGACAGGATTAGGGGATTGCACGAGGACGAGGTGCGTGCGTTTTCCATTTCTTGATATATGTGTGTGTGCGTAGAGGAGAAGAAAGTTTGGAAAATGAAGAGGGGGGGGAATCTTTGTGTATTTCTATACGTATCTACTCTGTGATGCGACTCGGATATGTACTTAGCTCGTTAACATTTTTCCTTTTTGGGGGAAAAAAAAGAAATCAGGAAACAAGACCAACAGCAGGATGAAAGTATTTAAAAAACTACAAAGCTCAATAAACGTTTTTTTCTTATTGCGTGTATCGAACTTTTTTTTTTGTTGTTATTATTGCAACATAGATGTTGCACTGCTTTTTTTTTCTTTTGTCCCCTCCCTGCGTGCACATGCGTTGTGTAAGTTCTTCTTTTTTTTTCTTTGGGTGCGGAGAGTGCCGCTGTTTACATAAATATATATATA
>JASANZ010002107.1:0-46616 GCA_030849805.1 Sergeia podlipaevii
AACGACAACAACAACAAAAAAAAAACTCACACACACTCTCTCTCTCTCTTCCCTCACCCCTCTACACAATGGATATTGCCTCCACGAGCGGAGGACATAAGGGCCACGGCCCACATAATCTCTCCAAGCAAGATAGCTGAATTGATGTACGCAACACGTCTGCTGCTCCATAACTACCACTACTACCATTGGAAGCACTACGATTACTCTCATTCAGTTCCTCACAGTTCGCCCTCAGTGCACTGCGTACATGATAGCTCACATACTGCGTTGCTTGCGCTGCCACACTCGCTTCGTCTGGCTGATGAGCGCCTGCTGCTGCCGCTGCAGTTTCAACGCTCGGTATCGGTCTAAAACTGGTCGCCACATTAGACTGTACCCACCGTCGTCGCACTTCACACTCCATCAGTGCTCGAACAAGAAGCTTTACCATTTTGTATGCATGTGTCTGGCTACCACTACCGTCACAATGACGACTAGTGTTCGTCTCCACCGCATCCAAGTAGTGTCGGACAGCGATGTAGTCTTCGGTGTTGAGTAGGTTCACGAGATTTGTGATAAAGAGCATAAACTCCATGATAGCATGTGCGTCTGGACCTCCTTCAGTAGCTGCAGTGCCGAGAGTCTCAGCCGCCAGAGATGCGCGCCAGTTGCTTAGAGCATCTTCAGCCGCTGCGATATCCGCAACCAGCACACTATACAGCACTACGCAGCCCTTCACGAGAACACTGTCTGGAATTGGGGATACATTCATGCCATCTCGTGATTCAGAGTGGTTAACAGACCGTTTGATGTGGCTCTGCAACTTGAACCACGAAACAAAAAAGAAATACACCTCACAGCACTCTGCCTCCACGTCACGACCAGAATCTCTCGCAAAGCGCTGTAGCACGGTTTCACTAAGGACGCCGTATCCGTTGTACCTCGCACGTGCGTCGCCGTTACATCCGTCACTACAAAAATAGAGCGCATCAGCTAGTGCAATGCTACCCGGTAGTACATCTAAATCAACAAGGAGAACAGAAAATAGCACAGACCACACCCAAACACGGCGTGAAAGCCAGAGTGTCTCTAGGTAGGTTGGCTGTAAATATGGCAACTGTTTGCTGCTAAGTGCGTCTTGGCTCTGGCGGTCAGGAGTATCCTCAGCGTGATCTAGTGTTTCAGACTTCATATATGGCGCAAGAGCTGAAAGAAAAGCTGCCTCTGAGTTTGGGGCACCTTTCTTGACAAATGCCACGCCACCGTCTTCGCCGCATGAATAACTGCTAGATTCTGGCAGCAAGCAGTTCAGGTGTGCGATGAGCTCCTGCTTGACTGCCTTGAGCTGGCTCGTAATCCTCTCCACACTAGCTGTGACGCTGCCTCGTATCGACGCAGTGGAAGAAGGGAACGAAGAATTGCTGTGACTACCGGCCGTCTGAGATAAGTCGTTTAAGAGCAGCGATAGCTTTCCACTATAATCTGCCATCAATGCAGCCCACTGCTGACGCACATCCTCCAAGGATGCCTCCAAGACGCTTATGCTACGTAATGAAGTAGAAATAGTTCGTGTGTAAGGGCGGCGTAGGTCTTCAAGCGATGTCATGTCTCGCAATCAATATAAAAGAAGTTAAGGCAAAGCGTTCTATATAAGAGTGGGGTAGGATTCTCTCTTTCTCTCTTCTTCGATATGTATGTGTGTGTGAGAGAGCGTAAGTATATTCCCCTTTAGTGCTATGCGTAAGCACTCTGAGTATTCAATCCAGCGGGAGGCAAGAAAAGGAGAGAAAGAAAAGAAAAGAAAAAAAGATAGACAGAATGATGCAAACATGGAGCATACAGAGTGATGGCACAAAAAAAACATTCCTAAATATATATATTAGAAAAAAAAGTATTTGCTGTCATAGGGTGAAAACTTCTCTTCCCAACTCACATTGTGCGCCTATATATTTAATATTTTTTGATCGCGAAAAAGTATGTCGCCAACATCACATCAAAAAATGATACATCGTAGAAGAATTACGAAAAAAAAAAAGGAAAGAAGAAGGGAAAGGCGAGCTACCATCAGAGCTGTCATGATAGTACTCTTTCCTACACAAACGAACAACTACCAAATGCAATGCCAACGTATAATAACAGTACAAAAGTAAACGTATTTTTTTTAATCATTACCGATCCTCTCCTTTCATTTTTTTTTTTTGGAGAGGGGGGGAGGGGGGTTTGTATAGTGATAAAATCACTCCATCGCGCCTTTTTTTTCTCCTGTTGCTGTTGTTCCACAATTTGTCATTGTTTCGCCACTAGTTTACATTGATACATCGCATCGGTTCTTTTTGCTCTCTCGTCACCTTAATAGCAAAGCACTACTCACGTAGTGTGTGTGTGGAAAGAGAAAGAAGGGAAAAGAAAACCTCTAAAAAAAAACTGTAACACAAAAAGAAACACTACTTCACTCATGATGCTATATCTAAAGTATAAAATGTTTTTATAAACAAAATTATATCTATTGCCAAATACACACGCACAACAACAACAAAAAAAAAAATAGAATCATCATGCCTCCTAGGCCCTGAGAAGATGCAGAAGTGAGAGACAGAACTCGTCAAAGTACAGCTTTCCGCTCTCGCGGAAAGCAAAGCGGTTGACAGTGTCCTCGGCAAGCTTCATCATGGCTTTCTCTCTGCGTGCAGCGGCTTCGGCTTCATGGCGAGCCACCATCTTCCCAAGCGCACTCTCCGTATCAGCGGGCGCAAATGTTTTTGGCTCCTCAGCAGCAGCGGCACCAGCGGCGGAGCCGGGAACAGGCTGCGGCGCCGATACCCTCTGCGCGTAACTCTCCTGGATACGACGGCGGTACAGCTCGACCTGATCGTGTGTGCCATCCACATCCTCGTATAGCCCAGTATGATCCATGGACATGAGAATCGCTACCACCTCATTGGCTGAAAGAGACTCGGTCTGATTGACATCAAGAACCTGGAAGATCGCCTTCGCCTCCTCCTCATCCAGCGCTCCACCAGCAGTAAATAGGTTATTGAGCATGCTGCGGTCGTAACTCTTGGGGAGAGCGCGCAGCTTGGGCGTCTCAATCCCCTCGCCTTTGGCAGCCGTGTTTGGTTTTGTTGCTTTTGTGTCCCACTGCAGCAGCTCGGAGAGCTTCCCACGCGTGCACTCCGCTGTTGACAGTTTCACGAGACGCTGAGGGTCAGAGCCGTAGACGGCGGAAGAGGGGGATGTGCGGCCCTGCCGGCTGCTTGGGCCGTCATTGCCGCCGCTGCCAGTAGCACCGTGTGCGCCTGTAGAGGCAGCGCTCTTAGGGTCCGTCGTGGATGCGGTTTGATAGAGCCTACGGTGGTGTGCACCATCGAGACGAGGGTTAGGCGCTGGTGGCTTCTCTTCCCCCTTGTAGGATGGCTTGTACATGTTGAAAGGATTCTGTGCCTCAGCTTCCTCCTGCTCCTTCCTCAAGCGCTCCACCATAGCGTTGCTCTCAGCCAGCTGCTTGGCGGTCTCTGCAGAGACAAGGTTAGCACCCTCCACATCCGCCTTAATGGTCTCTGCGATGAGCTTTTGATGACGGTACTCCTGCAGAACACGGGACCAATGCACGAGCATCTTCTCAAAGTTGTCTAGCACCAGCTGGCGCGGGAAATTTTCTGCGGTCGAAGAGGCCCACTGCACGAAGACCTCCTCCTGCTCCTCATACGCCTCACGGAACTGGGTATCGATGCGGCCGCTCAGCACAGGATAAGCCTGCGATAGCACAAAGGACTCTAGAGACATGAGAAGCCCGTCTACGTAGTTTTGCCAGAAAAGCTGAATGCTATACAGTAGCTCGCGCTCACCTTTTTCAAAGTCAAACTCTGACTTACGGGTCAGCTGCAGCTCAGTGCTCACCTCCACGTAACATTTGTTTTCGCACGTAGACACCTGTGAAACAGTGTAGGTGGTGAGCGCTCCAAGCAGCGTCTCGGTGCCAGTTTTTCCAAAGGGGGAGCGGTGCAGCTCGACGCCTTCACAGGGAACGTACTCCAGCACAGCAACGGTGCGGCGCTCTTTGTCCTGCTCAATGCTGACGAGCTTCTCACGCAGCATCGCGTCGTGGAAGCGCTTCATGCACAGTGTGCACCGGCGAATACTGCCTGCCTCAGTGGGTGGGACACCCTTCTCAAGAATGCAGCAGGAGATCACCTTATTCATGCCGTATTTCTTTATAGAAGTGATATCGGCAAGTGTGTTGCCAACAATGTGCGCTGGTACCCCCATGACGCCAGAGGCGTACACAGTACGAGTTTCAGTAAAGCCCGGCATTCGGTGCGAAAAAAAAACACTATACGTAGTATATATATATTCTTTTTTGTTGATACTTGGTGTTTAGTCTATAGAGGCTAATATCTAGCACCCCCCCCCCCAAAAAAAAAAAAAAAACCCAGATAAANAAAAAAAAGAAGCCGCAGATAGAATAAAAAAAAAAAGAAACGACATTTGGTAAAAAAAAAAATGTGATATGAAAAAATTGACATTTTCACACACCACCACACAATAATAGTGTGTGTGCCCGCATGCAGCTTCTTTGCATGTATGTTTTTGTGTTTTTGTTTTGATTTGCTTTTTTAAGCATCAACAGAGCAGAAGAAATCTCTTCACAATATACGCGCACACGATAGAAGGTCTAAAACGCAAGACAACCACATCAAAGACCGACATATAATGTGAGCAAAAAGATACACAAATATAAATATATATTCTCGTATGCACCTCCCTTTCTCCCTTCCTCTCAAGTCATCCATAGTCTAACACTTCCTCTTTATCATTATTGTTGCTGATGTATACCGTCCAATATCATTACCTCTCCTACACTCTTCGATAGCAACATTGGCGTTTATACACTCACCAAACGAAATACTAGACGAATAGAAGACAAAACATTTCGCTAAAGAGAAGCCACAGAAGAAAGCAGCCACTGCTCTCCGCCATGCTGTTTTTTTTTTCCTCTTCTGCTAGCTAATATTCAACCATATCTGCTCCCTCGCTCTCTTTTCAGCGGTACGGTGGCTTCTAACAATAAAGAAAAAAAAGAAGCATTTGTATATAAATGCAGAGAGAAGAGAAATCGAAAACAGAAGAAAACGCCATTCTGGAAGTATACTTTTCAACTTATGTATTGTATACTCGTACGATCACCTTCCCCCTCCCCCTTCCTCCCCTTTGCCTCATTACATACTTCCACATTCGCTATCCCCCTTTCATTCACATTTCTGGTTTATTTAACTGGAGCCAAGAAGGAAATTCATAGGTGATATACGTGCGCACACGTTACGTACCGTGTTGAGCGTCTCCGTAGGATCCCCTTTCTGCAACAGCGACACAACCCTCACATACCACAGTACCATGATGAGACCAGAGAAGATGCCACTCGCGCCATCCACGTTCATGGAACGATTAGAAAGCACATTCCAGGAGTCAGGTGCGGACTGCTTCTGGTTTCCTGGGTTTTCCTTCAGGATCTGTCGAAAAATCCCCTTGCAACACCAGCGGACCAGTCGGTATGCAACATAAATCCAGCTTGCATCAATAAGCACTGCTTCCCTTACAGGATCCGCACTTGCAGCGAGGTCCTCGTCAGTGCCCTTCCACGACACAAAGCGATAAATGGTGGGCAGAGTGTGTAGAGCCGTGATGCCAGCATTAGAGATCAGCTGCATAGTCATGAGCACGTTCACGTCTGCCTTGAGAATCATCTGGGCAGCAGCCTGGTCCTTGATGGTACGGAACGGTGAGTACGGCTTCGACACCGCCGGGGCAGTCACGCAGGCAAAAGACAAGGCAAACGAAAGCACCTGTGCACTCACGACATAGCTGACCATACCTCGAGTAAGGAACAGGGGGAGACACAGACCCGCCATGGTGCACCCAGTCAGCAACACCAGCACACCGAGGGAGTCCTGTGCTACCCATCCAAAAGGACCAAGTGTATAGCCGGCTGAAACTAGCGAGGTGTAGAAACACAACATACGCGCAGCAGGCAGCATCAGGTTCTTAGGAATGCCCACCAAAAGAATAGCAGGGATGAGAGCTGTAGCAATAGGGATAGATATAGAAAGTAATGGGAAAGCACAGAAGGCAGCCACGCCCGCCGCTGCGGCGATCATGCCAGAAGTCGCGAGACCGTATGCCTTTACAAGATGGCTGCGTGCCATTGCAAAGCGTGCCTTATCACCAATGGGCTCTGTGTAAGCCTTGACCTTCTCTACGGCATTTTCAATTTTCGCGTTAATCTCTCTAGGAAGAATCTTGCGAAAGAGTCCAACGCGGTAGCATGCGGCAACTGCATAGCCACCGAGAATGGCAAGGGAGGCGTAGCGAACTATCCTTACGTTGCGCAGTTCCGACCCAGCCACAACTGCGGCTAGTGTAGCACCATTAGTTGCTTGAGTCATTCAAGAAAAAAATATTGAATTATCCTTTTTTACAATGAAAAAGTAAAAATGCTAGGACTGGAAAAATGAAAAGAAGAATGAAAGCGTCTCGTTTTCTATCTTCTGGACGGTTAATCCAAAAAGTAGTAGTAATGTAAGGAATTAAGAAGAAAAAGCTACAATTTATTTATCCTATTCTCTATTTTGGGCAAAGTAAACTTATATATAGTAATAAAAATATTAATAATATCGTCTTCCAATAGAGAAGCGTGCTACACCAAAGTGGTTGAGAGCCAACAGTGTAGGAGAAACACCTAGCTCCTAGAGCACAATAATTGAAGATATAATAATAATAAGAAATATTAGCTAGAAAAAAAAAAAAGCAGCACAACATGCAAAAAAAAAAAAAAAGAACTAAAACATAGAGAAAGAAAGAGAAACATAAGTACTTTCGCTGTTAAAATTGCAAAAAGAAAAAAAAAACATCTCTTCTCCACTATCTGTCATTTTTTCCTTTTTGCTGACACATACGTTTGATTCAATGTTCACGTAGTGCAGGGTATAAAATATGTGTGCTAGCAAATCCGCGCCTCCACCATTTCTTTTTTTTTTCGAGTACATGTATTCTTCTTGGTGTGTGCATCTGGTTAGGTTTTTCATTGATCATTCTACAGGCAAGCATTGCGCGCATCTCTACTCTCCAACGACCTTGGCCTTTAGAAAGGGAGGGAGGCTAATATAGGAGGGTTGATCGAGTTTGTTTTTTTTGTTCTTCCCTTCCTTCTACTCATGCGCATAAACTTGCCAAAGGTCACAGTGAGAGACAGTAAAGTTGCCCGCGACTTTACGCGCGCTTTGCATTCGATATGCTCCGTTCAGACTCCGGGGCAAAAATAATAAATAATAATAAAAACTTGTTTCTATTCTTACAGTCCATCCATTTTCGTCTTCATTTATTATTATTATTGTTATTATTTTGGCTGCTTTACACTACCACGCCACAACGGTAGGCAAAGCACAGCAGAGAAAGAAAGAACTCTCCGTTGAAAAGCATACATTCCTTGAAGCGAAGAAAAAAAAAGCATTCGTGTTCACTTATCATCAGTACAGCGTTATTAATAAATGCAGATATATTGGTGCAAAAAGCAAAAAAGGAAAAAGATACAGAAGAAAAATGCACAGTACGCCACCAAAAAAATATATAGAGTGTAGTATCATCCTCTCTCTCTCCATATATATATATGTGTGTGTGTGTGTGTGTGCATACTTGTTTGCACCTGTCTGCTTCACTTTCCTGTCATGCACATTCGCAAATCAAAAACAATGAAGCGTGCATACATGTGTTGACACACACACACACACACACATGCACAGGCAAAATTGAGCACATTAGCAAAAAAAAAAATCTTTGCTTTTCCGCAAAACACCCGAAGGGGGGGAGGGAGCGGCTCATTCAATAGTATTGAAAAGAAAAGAAAGAGATGATGGAGAGGTAAGCACCTCAAAAGAAAAAAAAATAGTAGGAAAGATTTCAAAAAAAAAAAAATAATAATAATAGCAACGCCTCACAGATACGCTAAATAATGGCAACAATTTGAAAAGAAACACTAAAAGAAAAGAGTACTAAGCACAAACTCTCCACAAAATGCTCAATATAACAAAAATGAGAGAGAACAACAGTAGTAGTTGCCTTACACAGCGCACAGTGATCTTGCAACAATAATTTTTTTTAAAAAAAAGATCTCAGCAATGGCATCACCACTCCCTGTCAATTTGAATCCTATAACCCACAGAAATATATAAAAAAAGCGCATTTTTGTGAGTAAGCACAAAAAAAAAAAAACTTCATCAGTTTGGGACATAGCATAACTTCTTGATGTGTGATATATATACTTACGTCTTCAGTCAACTGCGTGCCGACCAATCTTTCACTATCTCATTTCAATCACAAGATGCATGTAATCTATAATGTACAGTACTGAGAAACATATGCCGAATATGCCTATAATCGAGATAGATCATGTTATAAGTAGTCAAATAAGAAGGAAAAAAAAATACCCGAAAAAGTAATAATAAGAAGAAACAGCTTGTGAATGCGGTGATTCAAAGCGCGAGTGCCGCTCGCGTGCGGACAAGAAATGCAACTCCCTACTTCTTTTTTTCGCTTCTACATACTTTCCCCATCTTCTTTTTATGTGTGTCTTTACTCTTCGTAAAAATATGAAATAATGATGAAGACCGCTGTCATCACATCCTATACTTCAAAGATGTGTGCCCCCTCCCCTCACCCCTCTCTTTAGTTATGCCAAGGACGAATCGCGGACGGGGAAGGAGAAGTAGTCTTACCATTTGCCACCTTATCATGAGTGGTGGGACGTGGTGGATACACATTCGACCTGTTCTGCTCATCTTCCTCATCACCACCACCAACATCATGAATATAGCAGTCGTTTGCAGCATCGTTGCTGCCGTCCTTCTCCTCCTCCACTAACGCAATGATGTCATCGACCTGACGCAACAGTGGCTGTGTAAAGGAAGTAAGAGAGGACACCGTGTTGCGGTTGCCCATGACGGATTCGTACTGGATGCTCATGGCGCGTGTCTTCATAGGAGAGCAGGTCATGTTGACCGGGTGCATGCTGGCCTTCGCAAACACGTGGTTGGGCACACCACAGTTGATTTCGTAGATCGCAGCCTCACGAACATGCTCGCCAGTCATGTAGAGCTCCGCAGCAACAGGGGACTTCTCCGCCGCCTGAGACATCAAACTGGCCACAAGAAGTCCGATGGTGCTGAAATTACGAGGGATCAAGTACGGTGCAACAAAGCTCTCATAGTCCCCATCGTTCTCAAACACAGACTTGGAGCCAACGTGCACATCAACGCGGCGCAGCTGCACTGGGGCAGGCGGCATGACGGTAATGGTGGTCGGCTCCGTGCCGTTGTCGGAGGTAATGTACACGTGGCGAGCAAAGGACACGGTGTCGATCTCATCAGGCCTGCAGGCATAGCAGGGCAGCAAGCCCTTAGACTCTACTTCGCGCAACGCACTCAGCACGCGGCGAATACACGCAAGGCGGACCATCTCATCAGACGCAAACAAGACGCTGTTGGTGATGATGTCCTCCAGCGTCACCGCCTGCGCGTCGCGCTCCGTACCGTTAATGCGGTAGTACATCGTCATGTAGCGTGTGCTCTTGCTGGGAAGAGCGATGTGGTCAATGCGCATGAAGCCATTGGCGCGATTCGAACCTTCACGAGTGTTGAGAAGATCGCCATTGGCCGCACCAGTGGGATCCGCCTGAAACCACAGAGCGTCCAGCACAGTACCCCAGCGCTCGGTCTCTACGGGAGTCATGGTGTAAATAACGCTCTTGCGCGTGTTGTTGACGTTCTCGCGCTTGTTCACCGCCACGCGCACGCTGGTGCACTTCCGTGCATGGGAATCCTTCGCGAGCGCGAGAGCGGCAAGCTCTTCAAGCACAAACATAAAGGAAGATGCGTTGCCGATGAGGGTTTCATACGCAGACTTACGGCGCAGCTGTGCGATAAGAGCGTCCTCCATGGGCAAAATGCTGCGGCGAAGATCAGAAGCATTCCAGGCCCCGATAGTGAGCTTGCCAACAGTGAAGCGAAGAGCGGCGGTCAACCACATGCGGTCCAACGTCATGTCGGTACCGTCTCCTTCAATGCTGCTGCCATCATGCAAGCAGTTGTCCACGTGGCAGAGAATCGTGTAGAAGGCATCCGCTGCGTCACAAGCAAAAGCATTTTGGCTGTCCTTCTGGCTGTCTTGAAGTCCTGCTGGCCTGTTGTTGCGTGCTGGAGCGGCGTCCTTCTGCTTTGAAGGCGCGGGTGGCGCACGAGATGCCTGTCCGTGTGACTGTTGCTGCTGAGGTGGGTTGCGTTGCCTAAGCCTTGCTTGCTCTTCCTGCTCTTGTCTTTTCTGCTGCTGCTGCTGCTGCTGAACAGGGTCTTCCGCTGGTGGACGGGACGACGAAGAAGTATAGCTACGCCTGGCATCGTCGAGATTGTTGATGTAGCGCTCATCTGTGACCTGCCTGGCATCTGAGCGCTCCTGTCCAGAGAATGACTGCTGCTGCTGCTGTTGGCGATGTTTCAACTGCTCAGTAGGAGGCACAAAGTGAGTGTGGCTGAGCCCCTCACTCGTGTTGTACTTGGGCATCACCGGCCACCTCGACCCACCGTTGGTCTTGGCGAGCTCAGACATGAGGGCGTCGTGGCTATCAAAGCCGTGAAACTTGAGCCAGTCCTCGTACTTCTCAAGAAACACAGAAATGGCGTCCATCTGTTGGCTCATAAGCGCCATATCGCTCACGACACAACCATAGACCGCCACCTGCGCGCTGCGGCTTCGCTCTCGCTCCTCGGGAGCAGACTCAAAGGTTGTGCCACTCTCCTTACGCTCTTTGATCGTTTGTAGCAGAGTCTCAATGACCTCCCGCTCAGCTGACATGGCGCCGACTGCATCATCCACGAGCACCCCCGTTTCAGGCAGTTCGTCTCCACGGTGGCGCACGAGTGCATCACAGTCTTCTGCGCGGCGGAGCTGGTTGGTGGAACGACTGCCAGACGGAGAGCGGCTACGCTTGCTCTCGCCGTTGTGGCTCTTCTTCGCCTTGTCAAGTAGCACGGCGTGGTTGAACAGTAAGAGCAGGTGCTCCGACTGATTAAAAAACTCCTGGTACATGTACTTCTCCTCCAAAGAAAGGTAGCTGCTGGTCACATTAGTGATACCCTGAGCGGGGAGACGGCTCCTGTAGGTCTGACTCACGGAGCGGAGACGTCTGCGCTCCTGCGCGATCACCGCCTGACGATCATTGTCAAGGATAGCCACCGCCTGTGTAAAGGGGTACTGGCGCAGGCACTCGTCCAGCTCTTCAGGCGAGGTGGACACCTCTGCGTCATTGGCGCTGAGCACATACTCCAGTGCCTCCTTGGTGTTCCAGAGATGACTGATAGAGTGCGACAGCACCCAACGATAAAACCACTGAAGGGAAGAGACAGACCAGGCTAGATCGGCATACTCGGTATCGTCGGAAAAGAAAGTCAGCAACTCTTTCTTGGACAAGGCAGGGTCTCTAAGACCGCGCTTCTCCTCGAGGGACTGCTGGTACGTTTGCAAGCTCTCCTGCACGCTCAGCACGCGCTCCTTCAACGTATCCACCTCGCCGTCTACGTCAAACGGCACTGGCGGGGGGATGTACGCCGGTGGGGCCTCTTCGCAAAGAAGAAACGGGTAGTTGGGAGACTTGAGCACCTCCAGAGTCGGATTATCGAGTGTGCGTGGGGTCTGGTTAGCAGCTACGGATTCTGGCTGTCTCTGTCCTTGAGCATTGGCGTCCTTCTCTGTGTCAGCGATGCAAGACTCATGAAACTCCTTGCGCATGCGCTGCAGCTCATCGGCCTCCTTGAAGAGGTCATCGGTGTGGGGTACAAGCGCCATGATGATACTTCTTCGCTTCTTTCGCTTTCCTTTTCTTCCCCCTGCTTGCTCTCAAAGAAGAGTGCAAAATGTTTGCAAGGAGCGGACAGATTTACCGTGAAGAGTATTTAAAATAGTGAAAAAGGGAAAAAGATTGCTACTGGTAAAAGAGTAAATGAACAAACACACAAGAAAAGATACCACAAACCAGGACAGCTACTTTACTTTTCGATTGGACGTGTTCGCTTCGTAAATTTGATTGTTGTTCCTTCGTTTTCCTTCTATGCTGTTGCCACCTACAAATTGTCAACGTTACAAAAAAAAAAAGTACAATGTACAGACAATGCTAACAAAAAAAAAGCCAGTTTTACAAGGCCTCTCTTGCTCTCTTTCTATACAGATATATAAAAAGTTGATTGGAAGGCCTTGCCTCAAAAACAAGAATATATACTTATCTCAGTTTTCTTCGTCTGAAGAATTGAAATACTGGCTTGTTATGAGAAAACAGCTTTTTTTGTTTTTGTGTGTGTGTGTGTGATTGCTTATGTATGCTACTCAACTACTGGCGAGTAAACACTTTTGTATGGAGTTATAAATATAGAAGAAAAATAAATGAAGCAAATTTGAATAGTAAAGTATAGCAAAAAAAAATACAGAGAGTTCATCACGGCTAACAGTAAATGTGGCCCAATACCTGCAAACAAGAGCATCATGCATAGTGAAATTACTGTTTGGCATTTCATTGTTTCAATTTAGGATTTTATTGTTGACAAAATATAACAATTTTTAAAACTGGCATCTCAGGTTTTATGTCTCTCAAAGACACTCAATCCTACGCAGAGAGCTTGTCATTGCTCACTTTTTCTCCAGTAATGCTCCAAGTCTACACCACCACCTCACACACGGAAGCGCATCGACGAAACAAGCAATGATAGCGGTAATAACTGCACAGCAAAATAATATATATTTATATATATATATGTATATATATATGAACCTTATCGATAGTTCCCACCACCCCTACCGCTCCCACCGCCTCTTCGTTGGCCACCACCACCGCCACTGCCACGTTTCCTCCCAACACCGCCATTACTAGCGTCGCCATGCTGACGGAATCGACCTCCACCAAAGCCTCCTCGGCCCTGCTGCTGCTGTTGCTGAGGTGGAGGGGAACTGTTTTCCACACCTCCACCACTGCCTCTCGCTCCCCCTCTCCACGTACCACCACCACCGCCGCCGCCGCCTCGTCCAGAGGTAGAGGGACGCCCAAGAATCGAAGGGTTAGCTGTTGGATCACCACCACCCAGCACACTCGCCGGTCCGCCAAGACCGCCACCACCACCACCAGACGCAATGGTTGGAGGCGCAAGTATAACAGGCGGAACAGTGCTCGCGCTCGCATTGGGAAAGATTGCGCTAGAGCGCTCGAGTATGCCGCCTTGTGAATGCGGTGGTCTTTGTGGCAAGTGCAGCGGAGACTGGCCAAAGACACTGGGAGCGCTGAGAACAGCGCCGCCCGCACCACCTGCGGGGTGGAACGAAGAAGCAGAAGGATTCAAACTGGAACGGTGAGATGGTGCCATCGTTTGCTGTGAATGGTGATGATGATGATGATGTGGCTGCAAAGTCTGAAGAGAGGTCTGACCCCACAGCGACTGCTGTGGCTGCTGCTGCTGATAGAGCGCGCCTTGTGGCTGATGGGACATGAATGAGTGAGGTTGCTGGTGCTGATGATGCTCGGGTGGGATCCACTGGCTGTGCGGCGCCACTGGTTGTTGTTGTTGAGGTGGCAGTGGTTGCTTCAAGATAGAAGCGTGTCCCTGCTGCTGCCGTAGACCTCCATTAACAGTAGCCTCAGCGCCTCGAGCTTGCGCAGGCGCTTTATTGAAAGAAGTATTCGCAGTCGTGTTGGTGGCCGCTGGCTGATGCGACGCAAGAGTCGCTTTGCTCTGAGCTGCGGCAACAGCAGAGGCGGCGGCGGCGACGGTCGCCTTGGCCTTTGCAAGACCACCATTAAACTTTGTCATCCCCGCTTCAGCACCGACCCGCCACGCCTCGGACTCTTGTGGAGTCACAGAGTCGTGGCGCTGTGCGTCGTCGCGCACAACAATAGTCTGTCGAGTTGAAACAGTCGTGCTTGCCATCAGGTTCTCCTCTCCTCCCTCGCTCTCCGCCGCCGCGGTTGGCTGCTGAAGCTCATCGCCAATTTTCTCCGTCACCAACTCAATCTTTGGAAGTGAGTCTCTGTAGAGACAATGCAGAAGAGCTGGTACTCTTGCCGCGACTGCTGCAGCCGCGTGTACTGTGGCCTTCTTGAACATCGGCGTCGTTCCCCCAGTGCTAGTCGTGGTATCAGACTGAAGTAGACGCGCATAATCGGTGCGAAACTGATTCATGCGCTCCTCCTGCTCCTCTGTTGATGCCAGAGAGTTCCTCGTGTCATCGCCCTGCGCCACGTTTATATCTGCTAGGCCTAGCAGCTGAAGTCCACTCTTGATCAATGTGTCGACAGCAGAAGAAGAGCTTGTGAGTGAGAGACTAGCTTTCGGCAAAGTGTCACTATCACCGCCACCTCTCTGTGCAAGCTGCCCTTCCCCCTGTGGGGGAGAAGAAGAAGTAGCGAGTGAAGTGGCAGCGAGCATGGCAACCTTCACGATGTGCTCCGCACTGGATTTCGTTAGAGAAGACCCAGGGAAGTGATACAAAGGAGTCTTGAAGGCACGAGTCGCATCCACGCATGCCCCTGCAGCTGCTGCATCGGTAACCCTTTCTTGTCCACTTTCGGCGTACTTGTGAGATAATTCAGCAAGGAAGGGCTCCACTACTGCAGTATCAGCGCGCAGCGGGTAGAGACTGCTGTGAACCGCTGCTGGTGCAGGGTTGTGCAGATACGCCAGGCGCTGTGACGAGCTCTCTGCTTGGCAGCTGCGACGCCATGACTGCACAAGCGGTAGAATCTCGTCACAAAAGAAGCGCAGCTGCAGCGTCTCGGTGTCCTTCATCATCGTCTGTTGCTGCGAGTTGACAGCGTGAGCAGCAGCTCCATCGTTTGCCTTGCTGCAAGTTTCCCACTGACTTTCTTCTTCCTTTTGGTTCTTCTCTTCCGCACTCACTACGTCACGGAGTGCAAAATCCAAGTCTAGCAGTGTGGCATTGACGTTAGTTGACTCTCCTAGCAGCGGAGTCAGAAAGAGGCCATGCCATGGGCAGCAGGCGCAGTGACGGGCAAAAGCCTGACGATTGCTTATCGTGACGGTGTACGTGATGTGCGTCACTGTCCGCGTCGCGCACTGTACTTCGGAAGCAAAGAGAGGAGAGAGCAGCGCCTCTAACTCATCAATACCTGTCTCTGATGTTGCTGCTTCCACACCTTCTTCCTCCTCGTGCTCTACACTACCGCTCGACTCCCCCTGAACCTGCTCGTCAGGGGCTGTCAGCTCATGTGCCTGTCCGCCATCGGCTGCATTCTCCTCGGCCATTGTCGCTCCTTGTAGACTGGGCATGCGCTGTTGCTGTGACGGATCATCTGCAATTGTGTTAACATCTTCTTCCAGAAGTGTAGAAGTGGTCGACTCAGAGACAAGGGTCGCTGCAGGCGCAGATGAAGCTGGCGCGTCGTCCTTCGATAGGACAGGCACCGCCGCTGGCAGAGTGCTCGCAAAATCAGCCCTAAAAGAAGCTGTCTTTAGCGCCGGATCCTGCGCCGTCTCCGCACCATCTTCACCAATAGTGATGATCGTGGTGGTCCGTTGAATTGCCACGGAAGGACTATGACTGCAATAGCGACAGCGAATTCGACGGCCAATGCGTCGCCACAAACGTGCCTCCTCAGTGGAACCCTCCCCCTCCTCACCTGCACTGCTGCTATCACCGTCAGCGTCCGTCCAGTTTATCATGTAGCCATAGCAGCGTAAGAACATCGATACGTTCTGTGCAATGTGCTGCTGCGCTAGCGGAATATCTGCCGATGACTCACCCCGAGTTGTCTCATCGGTTGCCTCATCCACACGTTCTCTCTTGTAGGAAAGAAGAACTTTCAAAATGCGGCTATCCGCGCTGCTGCCTATATACTTCAGAGCAACTGCCGGAGAGGCACCTGCTTTGGTAGCTTGCACACATACAGTCTGTTCATCATTGTGCGCAATACAACGTCGACGACGAGAGCTACGGTCACCGAGCAGAACGGCCTCGCTGAATCGAAACTCGCGTGCAAGAACGCTGGGCGGTGTCCCGCGTGGAAACAACAGCGTTGATGCATCCGCCCCACACGACGCCGCACTGCTACTGCTGCTACTGCTGATGTCCCAACAGCGCACTGCAGCACAGCGACCACGCACTACGAGCGAGTCCTTCAGCACGAGTGTATCAGGGTGAAGCAACGCTCGACCTGGTCCTGTACCTCTCCACTGACACCCTTTCGCATGAGCCTTGAAGAGAAAAGAACATAACGTGGAAGCTTGTGCTACCGCAGCGCTGTGAATGGCTCGACAAGACTTTTCATCGTTGCTTTCCTTAACAGAATCTGGCAGTGCCTGAACGTTACTAAGTGCCATTCGCTCCTCATCTGACAAAAGGCTTTCCATCTGACAACACCGTGTACGCACCACAAGCTGAATAGTAGGAAGTGAAGACGTAGACAGCAAAGAAGAGGAGCAACACTTCAAAGCGCTAGTCGTACTGGAATCAGCCGAACGCGTAGAGGACGCAGCAGCATCAACACCAAAGTGAGTCATAAACCCTTGAGGAACTATTTGAGAACTCGAAAGAAGCGCAGCCGCGCCATCGTTGGTGGCGAGGAACTCCAACGCGCCTGGAGTTCCGTGCCAGGCACTTACACAGTCAAAGAACTCCTCCGAACTGACCACCGCGGCAGCTGCAGAAGCCATTGAATTCGTTAGCTGATATGTACGCGTTAGGATACAAAAAAAAAAAAGAAAAAAACTTCCCCGCCAACTCACAGAACACGTGAACCTAGTGCAATTTTAAATATGTATATGTGCGTTCCTTTAAAGTAAGCCAGAAATAAAAGAGAGGTATATTATCTCGTTGTCTTATTAATGCCCACAGCCAAAGATTCTCAAATGGTTAAGTCTTCTATTTTTTTAAAGAGTATTTTCAGTGCAGCTATTGACTATTATTTTAAAAAAAAAAAAAATCTGTCTGTTTGAGGAAAATAATTACCGTTTCAATGTTTAGTAAGACAGCACCTCTAAATCAATCAAAAAAAAAGGAGAAAAAAAAAGAGAGAACAATATTGGCTTCACTATATATATAAGACACACCACAAATATGCACACGTGTACACTACGCGCGTGCACACCCGCATGGCGCCAGGCATAAGTCCCTTTACATTGCAACTCCAGTGACCGCTTCTATAGCAATCAAGAGAGAACAGGAAAAAAAAGCCTGTATATACTCACGCACATTTGTAAGCGTGAGCACTATTCGTTGAATCGTCCCTTTATTCGTTTTGTTTTCCTTTCATCATCATGATTGTCATTCAACCCAATTTTTTCATGCGTATACGCATACATACACACACACAACCACATTCCATAAAGCGACTGTTTGTAACCATACTTCTCCCTTTACCAAAAAAAAAGTAAATAAAGATAGAGTAAGTATACTCCACTCCTTTTTTACAGAACATCACAGCAAAAGAAAATAAAACTGAAGTCAAAGTGCACTACATAAACATCTTCATTTTCCTACAACAGCAAGCACACATACACAAAAAAAGAGACGCTTTTCTGCTTTCCATTTATAAAAAAAAAAAAAAAAAATCACCCTCCTGCTGCTGCTTTCATCATCATCATCATCGTCCTTTAGCATGTCCTCCCTGATGAAGTGTTTAATGTTCTCTTTAAGAAAAAAAAATGGAAAAATAGGTGGATTGTCTCGTGTGCTTTGATACCCTCGTTCTTTCTTTCTTCCTTCCTGTGGCTGCTTCAGTTCTGTATTTGTGAAGACCGTACATATAGAAATAATAACAGTAAAAATAAACTTAGCCAAAATGGTCAAGTAGGGCCCATGTTACGTTCAGCGCTTCATTGATTTCGTAGTTGATATTGCTCGTTCTCATCTTCTTTCCTTCTTTCTTTCATTTTTTTTTTATTTTGATCGTATGCTGCTTGTCCATCAAAGATTCCTGAGAGTTGCAGGTATAAGCTCCCTGCGCATAAGTTGCCCAAGAACAGACAGAAACCCAAAAAAGATTGATAAAACATAAACAACTTACACGTATGCGCGCACACACACATACGCACTATAGAATAGACAGAAAGAGAGAGCAAAAGGGCGGTTGAAAAAGGTCCACTAAAAAAAAAAAAAGAATCCTCTTCCGCCTCTCGCACATTTTTTTCTTTAAACAGTGTCTACTCTTTAGACTAACTTCAATTCAATCTTACAAATTGTGTATTGCATTCCCCTCCCCCCATACAGTAAAAAAAGGAAAAAAAAAATCATGATAATAATAATAATAATAGTAATAATATGCTGCTTCGCGATTCTTCAAAGATCCAACTGCGATATAACATCGAAATAAAAGAAAAATGCAGAGTGGCATACAAGAAATATATATATATGAAAAAAAAACAAGGGATACTGTGGCTACGAACCAACTGCTATGTTGGAAACAAAATAAAAAAAACGGTACAAAAAGCGTTTGCATATACAACGACACACACACAAAAAAAAAAAATAGGCAAACATACAGGGAAGAAAAAACAGCAGTAAACCTTTTTAAAATAAAAAGAATTCTTTCCTTCTTGATGGTACAAATCGAAAAAAAAACAAGAAAAAAATGTATAAAAAATTCTTTTTATAAAAAAAAAGTCAACACAGAAAAAGGGAGTTAGAAGAAAAAAAAAAGAAAACCCAATGCCGTAAAAAAAGGAAAAAGAAACTGGAATAACAGAATGACCACGTCAAGCTACTACTACTCACTACAATTTTCTTTCTACCTTTCGGTTCTTTCTCTCTCACACACACTCACTCTCTTCCAATGTACGTCCGCTATTTTGTTGCTTCGCAGCTGCGTCAGTACTGAACGCATTCCATGCCAGCCATTAATGTACTTGAGTCTTGGGTTCTCCACGCTGCATTAATCTCACTCCCCTCCCTTCAGCAAAAAAAAATGAAAAGAATACAAAATAAAATAGTAAGGAACAGCTCAAAACAAGGAATGCACAAGTGGAAGGCGAGGGAGAAACAGAAAAGATTAAGATAAAGGGGGAGCTACGCACGTTTCTGGTGTGAACATCTCATAAAAATTTCTTCTTCTGCTTTATAAATTTCCATATGCACTTCTCTATTGCTCAAGCTTGAGAGTCCTTTGTTACTTTTTTTTGTGGTGTGTGTGTTTGTTTTCCTTCTGCCTTCTTTTCAAGCAATGTTTGGTTTCCTTTCTCATTCGCCTCCCTGCAGCAAGCCCACACACACACACCTCATGAGTGCGTGCGTGCGTGCGCCTATCCCCAATGTAAACACGCGATTATGCACCAAGTACCCTAGTAAGCAACCGCGGCCTCACGATTGCGCTGAGACTCAGTGGACTTGGCCGCAACAGATGGGGGGCGAGCGTCGGAGCTGATAGACATACTGCGGCTACGCTGTTGAGAGCCAGGCTGCTGCTCCTCACGCTCGCTGCGAGTCGCCTCATCGCGGCTGCGCTGGCTAGCCGTGGGCTTGGAGGCAACAAGAGGGGGCTTTGAGAGGGACTGACGGCGAGATGACTGCGCGCTGGCGGCTCCGGCTTCGCTAGCACGGCGGCGAGCAACGGAGGTTTCTTCGCGCTCGTTGCGGATGGCGCAGTCGCGGTTACGTTGGGACTCGGTGCGCTTCATGGCCACGAGTGGGGGCTTAGAAAGGGACTGGGGACGAGAGGCCCGAGACTGATGAGAACCCACAGAGGTACCAGACTCACCACGAGCGTAGTTGGCGGGAGTGGGCTCGGGGGTGGCCTCGCGGCGCTTGCGCTCCTCAATCATCTGCTGCGCAGTGGGGGCGTTATCGATGCCATAGTGGAGGCTGTTGAGCTGGCTGAGGAGCAGTTGGGTCGTGGTGATAAGAACGGCGTTCTTGCTGTTGAGCTCCTTCACCTGGCGGACGTCACGCGCGTTGGTGAGCTGGGCATTCTTCAAGTGAGCGCAGCGGCTCGCGGCGTTCTTCTCCTCCTGACGCTTCTCCAAGGCGAGAGAGTCAGATAGCTTTGTCTTAAGAGCACGGAAAGTCTTGATCTTCTCAGAGAGGGTCTGAGCGCTGTGCACATTCATAGCGGCATGCTCCAAGGACTTCTTGGTCTCCTCATCCACCTCGACGGCGTCGTCGGCGACGGCGCGGGGGGCGTTTTTCTTCTCCTGAGCTTTGCTGAGCTTGGCAATCAGAGTCTCGCGCTTGTTCTGAAGCTCCTGAATGTACGCGGCGATCTCCTCCTCAGACTGGCGCTTATCGGCTTCCTCAACCTGGCTCATCTCGCTGCGGAGAGGACCCTCCACGTAGTCGTTGCTGCGCTGCGCAAAGCGCTCAAAACGCTGCACGCGAGCGGCGACATTGTACACCTCGGCAGCGCCATCGTGGCCCTCAATATCAAGAGCAAGAGAGTCCTGCTCGTCCTTGTGGTGGCGCACGGTCTCAGTAAGGCGCACACGCTCCTCGCGGAGAGCTTCAATGCTGGGCAGAGAGCTGCACTTGTAGCTGTCGTCGTTAAGGGCAGTGCGGATACGAAAGTTCAGGCTGGAGCGGAGAGCATCAAGCTTGGCCTGTGCCTCAGCGACTTCGGCATCCGTGACCCCAGCGGGGGCAGCGCGGGTGACGGGAACGGGATCCTCAGTAGGGTATTCCATTTTCTCTTTTTTGGTATGTATTTTTTTTTTCTGATTGTTTGAAGTTGTCAGTGAGACTACACGAGACGGGCGGATTTAAACTTGTCGAAAGAATCTAATTCGCGTTTGCTTGTTCGTAAATCGAAGGATGCAAACTGTCAAATTGGACTCTTTTTTTTTGGCTTCTGCTTCACACTAGAGCGTTAGATTGCTTGCCAATGTTTTTCCGTAGTTGTTTGTTGGTTTAAATGCTACTAAAGTAGTCTAGATAAAAGAACGAGTAGAACTCACTTGAGGATAACTAATAAGAGAGAATAACTAAAGGCGCAAGAAAAAAGGAGGGAAAGAGGAAACAACAATAACAACACCACATAGATGCCGTGTAATATATGTATCAGCAAAGAAAAGAAAAAAAAAGGCAAGCGATCAGCGAATATTTTTTTATATAGTGCAAATGTAAATGCATAGACAGAAACAGAAAAAGACAAAAAAAAATGTAAAGGAAAAGTACATGCAATCCGCAAAAGGTACTTACATATACAATGCACTCACAGCTTCACACTCTTTCCCTTCGCTACGTAATGCTTAAATATGTCCTCTATTTTCTTCTCTTTTGATAGCTATTTTTTATGTTTTATGTTTCCTTCTTCTTCTTTTGAGGGTCAACTCGACTACAATCCCGCAAGCGATAAAATAATTAAATAAGAAAGGGGGTGGCGGCAAACAAAAAAGTAAAATTTGATTTACACCAAGTATAAAAGTAAATATATGAAGAAGTTGGTACTCAGCAATTGCATGAAGAATACATAGCCATCCATTGGCAAACAGACAAAAAAATAAAGCCTACACAAACCGCTCTGTGGTCTTGTCAAGATGGAAATTGTCTCACCTCAGCTTCTTCTTTTCTATCCTTATAAAAGATTTTTTAAAAAAAAGCATTTCTGTTTAGAGAGACACATTTTCCGTTTATGCCCCCAAAAAACTACTTGTTGTTGGTGTTCCCACACCCTCTTTCATTGCTCTCTGCTTTCCATCTTGCGTCCGTAGCACGCAAAGAAAGGGAGAAAACAAAAAAAAGAGAGAAAAGTTCTGAAAAGTAGCGTTTCAAGAAATAATCGCGTGTAATGAGGTACTATTCACTCCTTTATTCATCTCTGTTCACGCTATCATGTATTGCCCTCCGCATCAAATACTGAACTACAAAGGAAAAAAAATGAAAGCAATAGCGAAGAGAACCCAAAACAAGTTCCCGTGCATTAGCTCTAGAACAGTAATAAAGAGTAATACCAAAATGCGCAATTTTACTTTTCTTTTTGAGTTGTTTCCCGCTTGACACTTGTGTTTCTCTATTGAAATGTATATATATATAATGAATACACGTGCATGTACAAACACATTCATGCTATATTACAGTTTGGATAGCGAGCGCTGCTGTGCCTTGGAGCGAGCCATCACAGCGGCCAGTTCCATCGACACTCGAAAGTCCTCCTTCGTCACTGGCTTCGTAGCCACAGCCACTGATGGCGGAGGCAGTGCGTTGACAACGGGGACGTGCAGAAGATTCATAAGTTCCTTCACAAAAAGTGCCGTGCCGCCCTCCTCACCACCAACGTGCGTCAAATGCCGAAGTAGACGATCATCCATAAGTGGGCCGCTTCGCTGCAAGGAGTTGACCAGATCTTGGTAGGTCGGGGCAGGACTTCCGTCAGGTAGCCGAGGCTCAATGCCACGCATCTCCAGCGACTCCGCACGCTCCAAGCGACGAAAGATACGCCGATGACGCTCATCTCTCTGTGAGTCCTTCTCAATAGATATAAAGGGGATGTCATTGAACACAGTGAGCTCGTAGTCCGTAGACTGAGGGTTGTCGCCAAGAGCAACAGCGCGGCCTTCACGTACCACTCCAGCGTAGTTCATCTGAGTATCCACACTGCTGCTGCTGGAGACATCCTCTGTTGCTGCGCACTCGGAGGATGGGCTAGAAGACTCCTCGCCGCTGCTCGCCACGCGATCTTTACCAAACAAATATCTCAGCGCAGTAGACTTGCTTACACCAATCTTGGAAAAGACGACGCTGTTCGGCTGCGGCATCGCATTGACGCCACCACAAATGAAACTACCAACGGCATCCTTGAAGTACCGAGAGTACAACGCAATGGGAATACCCAGCAGAATGACTTGTGCAACGTCGGGGTACGCCGGTGAGGTTGAGTGAAGCCGCTTCTTCATGTCCTTGTAATCGGTGCCGAGCAGGCCGGTCATGAAACGAGCAAAGGACTGGGTTGTGGAGTCTGACAACTTCCGTGCAGCTTCAGGCACCCCACGAGTAAGCACGTCTATTGCATGTTGGATCACCATCGCTTCTTCCGCGCTGCTACCCGAGGACCCTTGCTGGGTCTGGTGAGCTTCATGCTCAAAATCAATGTGTGCCTCCACGTACTCCACACGCAAAATGCCAAGTGCCGCAAGCATGTCCTCGCGGGAGCTGATGTACCCCAACTTCCATTGTACTTTTTTGGGATCCTGAGCAGCACCACGGTATAACGCGGACATGTCCGTATCGTTGCTGGCGCTGGAAGGAGAAAAGTGCGGACCTGGCTGGCCCTGGCTAGCGGCGTGCATCACCTCCAGATATGTCAGAAGCGTCTTCCACATGCGCTGGTAGCGCTGCGACATGTGGGACAGCACTGCTACAACGTTCGGCTCACCGCTGATGATGTCACGCATATACGCCTCGTAAATTTTTTTGAGTCTGAACTGGAGTCGCTGGCTTGTGTTGCGGTCGATACAGGTGCCACGAACACAGAAGCGCTCCCGTACTGCTTCGGCACCTCCACTATAGCCACCGCTACCATTGTAGGAAATATTTGGTCCAGCCGTGCTGCGTCCACTACTATCAAAAAGACTGGCATTCATCACCATCGCCTTGGGCAGATTCGTATGAAACTTCAAGGTAAGCTCCACCGATTCCTTGGTCGCACAGTGAATGCTATCGGCGTAGTGAGGCACCATCGCGACCGAGTCAGCCGAGCAGCAGTAGAGCACCGCCCCGGTATAGAGGCTCAGCAGAAGACGGCCTCCACGGCATTTAGGTAGATCCGCCGCTGCTGCGCTAATGACACGCTGTCCAACATCCTTCGCCTTTTCAGTACGAGAAAGATCCACAGCGACGGTATTTTGCGCCGCCAATGTCGCAGTGCGACATCTTCCTTCGCTTTCCCGCAGCGTTCTTCTCAGTGGGATGTAGACCTGATCAATCACGCGCCGATCCGCAGTAGTGACAACACACACGCTACCACCATTTAGCAGCCAGCGGCGGATAGGATCATAACAGGGACTACTGGTGATGGGCAAGTACTGTCCCTTAGCCTTGTGTGGAGTTGATATTAGAGTACCGTCGAGGTCGGCAAGTAACCAATACCCAGAAAGCATTGAGTGAAGTAAAAGAGCAATAATTATATATACGGCTTTATTTTATTTTTTTGAAAAAAAAGAGAAAAGTGAGGCCTAAAAATTTTAATGTAAAAATGTTCCCTTTACTCGTGTATCTTGTTTTTCTCTTCCTGTTTTCCCTTCTAATGTGCGTGTGAGAAAGCAAGTTTCACCCAGTGGTAGAACAAAAGAGAAAAAAAAAAAAAGAATGTCAGCAGCTTGCTACGTTCGCGCTTTCAGATATATATATACTTCAACAAATAAATTTGCAACACTAAAAAAAAGTGTAAATGAAAAAAAAAGGGAAAGTTCCTTCCTTCCTTAATATGACCTAGGTAACAATAGAGGTGTAGGTAATCGGTTTTTGATAATATTCTTCGCTGAATGTTTCTAAATATAATACACGAGCAAAAAAAAAAAAAAGAAGAGCAATGAAAAGATAAAAATACAAAAGCGATTACAAGCACAACAGCACAAAAAAAACATACCTGAAAGGGCACATCATCATCACACGCACCAACACAAAAATGATGTTGGCGTCTATTTCGTAAAAGAAAAAAAAGTTAAAATGCAAAAAAAAAAAAAAGATCCATTTTTATTTTTGTTGTGTGTGGTAAATGAAATGCAAGTATGTCACACATAAGCCACTATCCCTTCATATTTATATGTATTGAGAATGTGGGAGAGAAAGTTACTTTTTCCGCTCACGAATATTGCGCGGAAGGACTGTCAACAAATATGGAGATACTTTCCTTTTGGTATATGTCAAGATATTGCAGCAGCAAGAGAAGTATATATAAAAAAAAAAGTATAAGGAGCCTCATCACTTTACCAAAGAAAAAAATAGATTCAAAGATTCCAGAAACGGATATATATATTTATATATTCAAATGTAGATAAAGGAATAGTAATAAAAAGAAAAAAAGGATAGAAAAGGCAACACTATATACAAAAAAAAAAAATCGAGAGCAAAAGTGTTCATTATTTTTTTTTTATGTTTCCTTTTCAGTTGAGCTATCTGCATCCACATCCACATCTTCTTCCAATTCACTCTCGTCACGCATAGCAGCCGCAAGTGCTGCTGTAGTTGCGGTATCTCCGGAGGAGAGCTCAACACCTGAAGACCCACTCACGTTGCCGTCATATCCCACAGCACTGTTATCAACTCCAGCGACAGCGGCGCTACTGTTACTGGTACTCGTAGCAAACTCGCTCGCCTCATCACTGCCCAGCACGGTGCCGTCAGGCAGTGCATTGAACATCTTTCCCCCCCTCCTCCTCTTCCCTCGAGGAGGAGGTGCAGCAGCAGCACTAAAACGGCTAGTGCTGGAAGTTTCATTCACATCCTCCGCCACCACCGGTGGCGTCGGAATCAACGCTGTTGGTAAACTCGGCACGACATCCATCGCAGACCCGTGGAGAGGCTGGCGGTGAGTAGTAGAAGAAGGTGGTAGCTGCGCTAGACTGTGTGCACTAGCACTCCTCATAGCCCTACCACTAGAGACCTCATTGCGTCTGCTCACGCTGCCATTATTAAACGTCCTCGTCTGTATAGAGTAAAAGTTTTGATGAGCGCCGGCACTGCTATTGTTGGCACTGGTGAGGCTTCGGCTGAACCGTGCGTTGTTGAGGCTCCTGCTGCTGCGCCACGCACTCACGCCTCCAGAAGCGGCAACAAAAGCAGACGCCGGGGTAGCTGATATTGAACTGCCCGTGTTCATATGCCGTGAGCGCGCCGTCATGGACGATACCGTGAACTCCGTTATCTCCAAAGGGTCAGCGTGCTGATACGCACCGGCGTCAGGATTGAATGAGAAAATACTCTCTCCAATGTAATCACTGTTAGTGGTGGTGGCGGCCAAGGTGGCTGCGAGGGCTCCGTTATAGTTGCCAACACCGCCGTTGGCCGGCAACGCACCCCCAATGAGAGAACGGAATGGTGCAGCAGCTCCCACACCACTCGCAGCACAGCGAGATTGTGCTTCTTCTGTAGGCACCAAAAACAAAATGGAATCCATTGTTGCATTATCAGCTACAGGGTCATATTCGGCCCCAAGTAAATCGACAAGGTCAAGAGCCATCTTTGCTGATGATGGCGTTTCAGACCCATCAGGTAAAAGAGAGCCAGCCGCTGAAGTTTCCTTGTCAGCAGCAACAGCCACGACGTCTAGTGGATTCTCTATCCTTCGATTGAACGTGCTATGATGTGTCAGCTGTTCATGTGCTCCATCATCCCTTTCAATGTGCACGTTTATCATCTCGACCTCCTCCTGCGCATGAAGGGTGTCTACGGAAGCAGCCAGCTTGTCAATCTCATCCAGAGGAATGCCTCCTAGTAGTGCCTCTAATCGTTCATGCTGCGGCAAGGCCTGGCACACTGCGCTATGCGCGTCCCAGTCCGCTGCTTGGCAGGCAACACCACAGTAAAACGCATAACGGCAGCGGCATTGTGGAAGATACAGTGAACGGGCCCCGCAGTAAGTGCACTCACGAGTTACTGCTTCGACATTGTCTAACCCCAGCATCGTCCAGGCGTCCTCGCGACTCTCGCCGTGTTCATTAGCGGCATCACTTTCGCCATCGCTGCAATCTCCTTCCGCTTGCTTTATTCGCATAAGATGGCACCCTTCGCCGTGAACGGGCCAGTGGCCGAGTTGGCAAGACACGGAGCAATACTGCGCTGTACCACATGGGCAGTCCAGTAAGTTGTCTGATACTTTGCACGAGCCGCATAGGTCACAGCCAAAGGCATCCTGCCCACCAAACCCAAGTCCTAGACGCCAGCGCTGAATGGATAAAGAGCTAGGTCCCGCCTGCGAACAACATGTGGCGGTTCTGATCGGCCTTTCTTCTTTTTCATCGGCTTTGCCTTTCTCAGAAAAAAAACTGTAGAGGTAGTTCATCTCTATGTGTAAAGAGAAAAAAACGCTTTTCAGTCAAAAGAAAATATATAAAATGAATGTACGCGCAGAAAATAAAAAAAAAAAAAAAAAGTAGTAGCATGTTAGCGCACCCACAGCATCAAGAAAAAAAAAAAGTAAGACTGCGAGCAAAACACGTGTTAAAAAATGTGACTATAACCGCAACTGTCGAACACGGGCATATATTGCTATCTGGAGTTTTCCTGTTTACAAGGCTTACACGCGCGCTTTTCATTTTATCTATTTTTTTATAATTGTATTTTGCATTTAGCACACTTAGCAACGGAGGAAAAAAAAAACATTAATTTATCGACACATTAACTTTCATTCTTTAAAAAGGAAAAAGATAGAGAATGCTTCTTTCTTCCTCATTCTCCATCACATCACGCCGAGCCTTCTGACTTTGGTGACTGATGCTGTGTCCGCTCAGCCGCGTATCCGCGGGCTATGCCGTGTTTGCCCTCTGCCACCTCTGTCTGGACGGGCGTCTGTCCGACGCACGTCTCAAGTCCTACGTAGAACCTCTCGTGCATACGTGCAAGAGAGCCCTGCGCGCCAACCGTTGTCAGTGCACCGCCGCCCGCTCCACCCGTTCGTACAAGCGCCGTGCTAGCACCCCAGTCCTTCTCTGTCACCTGCACCTTTCCGCTGGCTGTCCCATCGCCCTCCATTTGGTCTGCCAGGGCAGCACGCAGCGACGGGATGACGCACTCAAACACGGTGGTGTAGAGAGCTGGATCCCCGTACATGGGGGAGCTTGCGTCCTCTGCTTCAAGCGCGAGAAGCACCTCAGCAGGGCTCACCACCGGCTTGAGAAACCCATCGCCCTTCTCAGGAAAGTGACTTGATCGACTGTTGGGACACGCAATCGCCACAAAGCAGTCGACTGTGTCCACAAAATTGGCCAGCTTAAACTCATTAAGATGACCAATATAGATAACGTAGGAGCGCTTGCCACGAGCACGCAGAAACTTATGTAGGAGCATCGTTATCTCATAGTAGCTCTCCACAGAGAGTGAGGCAACGAGAATGCCAATTGCAGAGCTCGCGCGAATCGTTTCAATGTTGAAGTCTCGCTGTCGCAGACGTCGTTGAAGAGCGAGAGCCGCCTTGGGGCTGCAGGTAAGAGCGCTGAGCCCACTGCCACGCTCTGTATGACTGCGGGATGCAAGCACACGTGACACAAAGGCATGCACGTCGTCCTCAGAGGAGTCCCACGATAATTTCGTGGCTTCCTTACACTCCTTGACGCTCTCGTCATCACCAATGTTTTCGTCCAGCACAGAAACCATCGCGGGGCCGTCCCTCATAGTTGCCTCATCAACAAACTCGCGTGCAAAATCAGTGTAGTGAAATGCGTTATACTGCAATATGAGTTGCACGTGGGTGAGGTGCGCAGCGGTTGAGGGCCCCACGAATAAAAAGTACTGTACTTCACTCTTGCGTGCACCCGACTCTTCTGCGTCCGTAGATGTTGCTGCCCCAAGACGTGGCACCTGCACGCCATTGATGGCCCACATGGAAGCATCTTCACGTGGGCTGCTGCAGGTCTCTGTGCCTGGAGCAGGCGCTGCAACAGAAGAGACACCGCAACAGCCCTCACGATTGCCACC
This sequence comes from Sergeia podlipaevii, assembly GCA_030849805.1. Classification (NCBI taxonomy): domain Eukaryota; phylum Euglenozoa; class Kinetoplastea; order Trypanosomatida; family Trypanosomatidae; genus Sergeia; species Sergeia podlipaevii. The sequence continues at coordinate 28,636 of JASANZ010002107.1, forward strand.
GTCGCGGCGCGCAAAGGAACACCAGTCCACCTCCACTGCAGTGTCATTACTTTTGTGGTTCTCCTCGCTGAGTCCCAACTTGGACTGCCGCCAGGCATCATCCTGTGCTTGATGCATCAGAGCTTCAAGAGCATGTGTGCCAACCACAACGAGACGCACGGAGACTGCCGCGTGGGGGTGCTCATCAAGCCAGTCGTGCTGCATCGTTCCAAGTTCAGAAGCGAGGCGGCGAACAACGTCTACGACAAGCCGCACAGATGTTGGGGAGACCTGACGGCAGAGAGGAGTGCTCTTTTCCTGATGAGAAGCAAATGCTGAAGAGGACGAGATGGCTTTAAAGAAAAATGGAGTGTGAATGTAAAGCACTGGAAGGCGCGCGGAGCGGCTCATACAGGCCTCTCCAAAATGAATAATGCACTGTGACTGATAATGCTGTGCGGTGATCTCATCTGGGCAGCAGCTGTCAAACGTGGTGTCAGCGAGCACGTAAAAACGTGTGGTGGTTGGGGCATGCGGGTTGGCGTGCGCCGCCGCATCTGCGGCCCGCACCGAGGCATTTTTGCGTAAAGCAGCAGACAAAACAGCACCTGAAGGTGAAGAAGTGCAGCCCGCCGTAGTGCAGGTCGTGACGCCCTTCGATGATGAACAACACGCAGAGCCAACGCTGCACACCTCACTTTTTGTCTTCTCCTTTGGCTCTTCCAGTGCGGACTGAAAGGATGTCGCGTGACGCGGGTCAGCACGCAGCATCTCCTCAAGGGTGCGAATAACTTCAATGGAATCGGGGAGAAGATCATCGGGAAACTGCAGTGCAGCCCGTACGATGGGTGTCTCGCGATCTAAAAGATAATCCACAATGCGCGAGAGATCGTATAAGTCAGCAATGCTAGGCTGCTGATGTTGCTGTTGTTGCGCGGACACGGCAACACGAGGCTTGCGGTGGATTGTCACCGCCGCCTCAATAGGGGCATCATGAAACATAGCTAGGTGATATAAATTGATAAACGCAAGTGTCCTATATATATATGTCCGTGTAAGGAACACTGTAGCAGCGAACCTTTCTTTTCTTTTCTTTTCCTTTTATTTTTCTTTTCTTTTTTTTCTTCAACAAGAGGCTAGCCGTCCACAAAATGAATATATATATATATATGAAAAGATAAAGAAAAAAAAAGAGGGAAAAGCAAAAAATAAGAAAGTACAATAATCAACCAGGTACTACAATCTAGCCCGATAAACTAAGCACTGGACTTTGTTGAATCAACTGGTAGAGTGCTACACGTGCTGGCAAACATAATATTATTGAACTGTCGGTCGTTCTCCAAATTGGTGCATGTCTGTTGTTACTTGTTTCTGCTCTGCATTTATATTTTTAAAAAAAAAAATCACTATTAATAGTAGTACGTAACAATTTAACTTTGTTTAATCGTAAAGACCTGATGTAGTGGGTACCAAAAAAAGAAAAAAAAGACATCTCTGTTTGTTTCAGTTTTCATTTTCACTAGCACTGTAAAAAAAAAAAAAAAAAAATGAATAGCACACGCCCGTTTAATCAGCTTATAAATCTGCGGGGCTAAAGATCTTTTTTTTTTTTAAGGGGTACAAAAGAAGAAGAAAAAAAACCACTCCTGTTGTCCACCTCAGAGCTCCACATCGTCGTCATCGTCCTCCTCGTCATTACCCCAGTCCTGTTCATCGTCTGTAGGCATCCAGCGCTTCTTGCGCTGACGTCCTGGACCATCGGCCTTGTTCAGCCACAGATGAAATGTCGGCAAGCCATCCATGGTGATACCACGCGCCAGATGCGACACCACCTGTGGCCCGTTGCAATGACCATCGTCTTCGTCACGCTCGCCTGACGCACCAACACGAAAATCGCCAGCGCTAAAGAAATCGTCGGTTGCGGGGGGATAGGTATAGTAAGCGATGCGGCCGTCGTTCCAGTCGGTTAAGACCATACGTGCCGTGCTCTCCTCATCCACCGCTCCACCTTTGGTGAGTCGCCCGCGGCGCAAACCGACTTGGTGAATAAACGCCATCACATCGTTTTCCGCAAAGGAGCCGATGCCATAAAAGCGTGCAAGAGGGTGGACCTGATGTACCGCACGCGACCCCGGCGAGGACGAAGGGCCACCGCCGTATCCTTCCTCCTCCTCGTTGTCCTCAGCGGCGTCAAGGTCCGTGGCAGAGGTGCACCTCTGCAGGAGTCGCTGCACCGGAGTGAATGGATTTGCCAGCTCACTCACTCGCACCGCATTGCGCAGGACTACATCGCCGTTGTCCTCACCAGGACTGACAACACCAGGGCAGTCCATGACACGAATGTCAGAGCGCAGTTCCACCTCAGTGTTGCCAGTCGTGAAACCAGGCATGTTGCCCACGCCCACCACATTGCGTCGCTTGAGTGCGTTAATGATAGAGCTCTTACCCACATTCGGATATCCAATAACACCCACCACGATAGCCTTGCGGTCTCCAGTCTCATCGTTACGTGCGAGCGCGCGAAGCCGCTTGAACATGTTGTGCACGTACGTCTGTCCGGTCGAGCCTTTGGCAGTCGCGGCAAACGGAATGCACATAACGTTCTCGTGATTCTCAAAATAATCAATCCAGGCGTCCACCACCTCCTTTGAAGGTAACATGTCAACCTTATTCAGCACCACTACAATCTTTTTGCGCTCCTCACCGTATGAAGAGCGAATAGACTTCTCCAGCTGCGTCAGTCGGCACCCAAGCGGGTCACGGGCATCCAGTACCTGCAGCAGAACATCGCAGTTCTCCACCACACGCTGGAACTCCTTAAAAAAACGTCTGAGTGACTTGTCCGTTCCGCGGTTATCTACATCCTCTACCAGCATGCCCTCATCGTCGTTCCCGTCGCCTCCATAGAGCATCATAGGGGCCTCGTAATCGTGGACTTTCTCCGTACTACGCAGCGCAAGAGCCGCCATCTCGCGACGCCGGTTCGCCCGACGCTCCTCCTCTGTCAGCTCTGCTGTGACCTGTTCGGTGACACGCTTTTTCAAGAGCCCAAAGCCCTTGCTGGATGCCGCACCACCACCCAATGCAGCTCCACTCTTCACCTGGTTATGCATTCCTGGAATACTAAGAACGCTATGCGTGCGACGCTGTGCCGTGTTGGTGAGCTTGCGGGCGACATCTTTAAGATCAGGGACACCGGGGTCCTTGGAGAGCTTCTTGCGCTCCTGGGGCTTTCCCCTGCCTCCGTTCTTGTGCCGGCCTCCACCACCGCCGCCCTTGCCACTTTTCTTTGAATGACCGCCCATTTTCTCAAAACGCTGTTATTTTTTTCTCTATTCTGGATAGATATGAAAGTGATAGTGATCTGCCTGTAACCGCTTGTGCACTCACGCCCTGGGAGTAAAAAAAGAAAAAAAAAACTGACGTTGAAAAAAAAAAAAATGGTGCAATATGTAGGGATAGATATATAATGTGTGAGAAAAGAAAAGTGGAATTCTCTTGCCCGACAGTTACCTTCCTTTCTGTATTTCTTTTCTTTTTCTTTGATCGCCGCTATGAATTGTATAGATACAGAAATAAAGAAAGAAAAGAAGAAAAAAAAAATGGTCAAGTGAGATGCTACAAGCACATGTTGCAAAATGTACTTCATACTGTGCACCGATACACAGATTTCATGCTCAAAGGGGGAAAAAAAAAATGGAGTTCACTCCTCAGAACTTAAAAGATACAACTTGACTGGTGTGTGCGTGTGTGTGTTTTTTTTTCTTTTCATTTCAAAGTGTTGTAACAATAATAATAATCATCATAATAATAAAGCGTAAATTTTAGTTAAGACATCGTGTTCGTTTATGTACTCTGTTACTCCATTAAACTTTCTTTTTTTCGTTGAAAACTTTCCTTCTCTTTCGCATTTTTGTTTTTTTCTTCATCTGGATACCCTGCCGATCCTCAACCACTGTACCATGTCGTAAACGCTCATACGCCAAGCAGAATTGAATGCAGCACAGCAGCAATGACTGATAATAATAATAATAATAATAGTAATAACGTGAAGACAGTCAATCATATGCACCTCCAAGGTTTCAGTAAATCGGTCCCTCTCACTTCCCTCTTTGCTTCCTTTTGGCTGCTTCCGTGTTTGTGTGAAGATAAATGATGATAATAATAATGATAATATAAGGTCGGTAACAGTTCGTAGAAAAAATAATTGCTTTCATTTCTTTCTCGCACATTCGTCCATCTCTGCTTCCTTCTCTCTTCCATTTCTCCATCCTTCTCTCTGTCGCTCTCTCCCCCTCTCTCCCAGCTTCTCTCACTTGTCGGCAGTAGGCTCAGGCACCTTGTCGACCATGCGGGACATGAGAGTGTTGAGGCGAGCAACGATCGACCTCGGGTCCTCCAGCAAGCCAGCAGAGATGACGGCGTTGTCAAACATCTGTTCCGCGAGGAGACCGGCAGTCTCCACGTCCTCGTTCACGTCAGACTGAGACAGTGTGTACATCTTTCGAACGAGAGGGTGGGCAGGGTTGAACTGCAGATTGTACTTTGGCGCTGGGCCAGTCGCCTGGCCAGTCATACGATAAATTTTTCGCATCTGGGCAGACTCGTGGTCGACAAGCACGGCAGGACTCTCACGCAGGCGGTTCGTGGACTTGACGACGCCAACATGACCAACCAGACGCTTGGAGATAAAGTCACCTAGGGCCTTGCACTGGGTTTCGTTGAGCTGCTTCCTCACTTCCACATCCTCGCCCTTGTCACCGAGCTCCTTCTTCTTGTGTTGCACGTAGCCATCGAGGTTGGCATCAAACATTTCAATGTTCTGCAGCTTGTGCTTCGCGTATGTGTCAAGGTGCTGCATGACAAAGTCGTCAATCGGATCGACACAGATGAGAACCTCAAGGTCGTGCTCCTTGTACTGCTCATAGTAGGGAGACTGAAGAGCCATCTCCTTTGTGGGAGCGTTTAAGTAGTAAATATGGCTCTGGTTGGGCTGCATGCGGTCGCGGTAGTTATCGAGAGACACGAAAGGGTAGTCCACGTCCGTCTTGGTCGTTTCAAAGCGAAGCAGCTTGGCGAGGTCCATCTTGTGCACCTGATCTGTGCAGATGCCTTCCTTGATGAACGCGCCGTACTCCTTGATGAAGCGCTCGTACTTGGTGCGGTCGCGCTTGCTCTCCTCCTCGAACCAGCGAATAATTCGTTTAGTGAGGATCGTCGAGAGGCGGCGCATCATGCTGCCATCCTGCGTGTGCTCGCGGGACACGTTGAGAGGAATAGACTCGCTATCTACAGCTCCTTTGATGAAGCGGAGCCAGTCAGGGAGGAGGTTCTTCGCCTTGGACTGGATGAGGACACGGCGAGAATACAAATTGACACCGCTCTCCATGCGGCCACCACCGTACTTCTCCGTGTGTGACTGCGGAATATAAAGCAGCGCACGCACGCTCATTGGGGCATCGATGGAATAGTGAAGACGGAACATGGGGCTATCGTACGCACCAGAGATGAACTTGTAGAAATCAATGTGCTCCTCGTTGGTGACATCGTTCTTGTCCTTCATCCAGAGCGCCTCAACAGTGTTGACCTTTCCGCCATTCAAAGTGATCTCGTACGACACGAAGTTGCTGTACTTCTTGAGAACGCGCTCAACCACCTGCGGAGTGCAGAACGAGAGCTCCGTGTCCTTCACCTCGAGCACAATCTTTGTACCCTTCTCTACACCCTCGCACTCAGAAATGCGGTACGTGCCAGCACCATCAGACTCCCAGAGGTAGCCCTTGGAGCCGTGCTTGACGCTGCGGCTGTACACCTTCACCGTGCTAGCCACCATGAAGCACGCGTAGAAACCCACACCAAACTGACCAATGATCTTCTCGGCGGCGGACTGGCCGCTGCTCTGGAGCTCGCGGACAAAGGCCTTGGAGCCGGAACTAGCGATGGTGCCCAGGTTAGCCGCAAGCTCCTCCTTGGTCATACCAATACCAGTGTCGCGAATCACAAAACGGCTCTTGCTCTGGTTGCACGAAATCGCAATGAGAGGTGCCTCATCATCGGTCTCACGGCTGTACTCGGGGTTGCTAAGCTCAAGCAGGTGACGCTTCTCGAGCGCATCGCTTGCGTTAGACACCAACTCACGAATGAACACCTCCTTGTCGCTGTACAGACTGCAGGCGACAATGTCAAGCAGCTGGCGCGTCTCAGTCTTGAAGCCCATCTCCTCAGCCTCACCCACCACACGCTCCGCCTCTGCAGTCCCACGCGCCTTCTGGCTGGGCATGTTGTCGTCAGATGACGCCTTCACAGAGTCATCCACAGGGTCGATGATCACATCTTCATCGAAGTCCTCCGGCTTCGCAGCTTCCGCGGAAGGCTTCGGCGGAGCTGTGGTGGAGGTAGTGTTAGTGGTGGCGCAGTACCTGTAGAAGGACACCATGGAAGTTGGGGCCGTAGCCGCCATGGTTGCAGGCAGGACGGTAGTTGCCGCTAGGCGACGCGCGCCGGTATCTGCAATCTTCTGAGCAACACGGCGCATTTACTTGTTCTGTGTACGTGCTACGTATGTAAATATAAATATGTATGTGTGTATCTGTGTAATGGTACCTTGTTTGAAATAGCAAGATGCTAAATGAGTAACAATAGTAACGGAGCGCTATATAGATCTAGCAGATAACACGAATACATAAAATAGATAATTATCATAATAATAATATAAAGACAGAGATGAGTAGCATAGTTGATGTTCTTTACTTTTTCTTCTTTTTACGCATATGTTAAATGAACAATAAGCGTATCATGCATAAGTGAAAGAGAAAGGTATAGCAGCAGTAACCAACAAGTGCTAGCAGTCATAGCTCCGCTCAGTCAATTGTGAGAAAAATGAAATACGAAACAATTTGTGTCTCGATAAGCATCCAGTATTTTTCTTTTTTTTTTTTACATACAAGATGCGAGTACAACGAAGGCAAAAAAAGAAAAAAAAAACAGGCACACGCATTTCTATGCAGCGGCCTCGCCAATATATGCGGGTGGATGTGTATGTGTGTGTGTGTACATAGCTTCCTTTCTGGCGAAAACGAAAATAATGAAGGATACTTGACTTTATCTACGCGCTACAGCGGACACTTGTAGCCTAAATTAATATCAAACAGAAAGATTGAAAGGCGATACGCTCGTTTCAATGCCCCCCCCCAGTCTTTCCTTTTCTCTCAACATGCAACTTCAGATCTTGCCCTCCTTAAAAGAAAATGTTGTGCCATCCCTACCGACGATACTACTGGAAAATGAAAATGCAAGAATATATTTCCATCAGCAAAAAAAAAAAAAAAACGTTTGCTGACCAATGCCGCTTTCACAATAGATATTGGCTAATCATCCATCCATCACACATTCACCCACATATACCCAGACAGAGAGAAAGAGAGAGAGAGAAACACACCCTCATGCGTTCACTCATGCACGTGCAATATGCCCTCCCCCCACCCCACACACACACTACATGCATACGTATTGCTATCCTTTTTCAAGAATTTGGCCCTGGGTAAAAGCTAGGAAAATCCAGCGGGGGCGGCATCGAACGAGCTTGCAGTCCCACATTCGCAGATTGAGCTGTGGCTTGAAACTGTGGCTGCTGCTGCTGTTGCTGCTGGAATAGTTGATGAAGCACAGCCTGAGGCGCTGCATGCTGCATCTGTGTCTGCGCTGGAGATGGTGCTGGTACTGGTGCTGTTACCCGCGTGACACTACTAGAAGGTGAGTGACTAGTGGAGCTGACAGCACTGCTCACCTTCTCGCCTTCTTGTGTGGGTCTCAGTTGCGCGAACGGGTTGAAAGGTGGAGGAGATGATGAGTTAGATGCCAACGTACCAGGTGACACATGCTGCTGGGGCAATGCTTGCATAGAGGGGGCGGATGTAGCAAGAGCCGAGGAAGGATAATGATTGCTGAGCTGTGGAGGTGATGCTGCTTGCGTCGCTACGCCAGCCGCCACTTGCATCTGAGCAACTGGTTCCTGGTGCGGTTGATGATGACCTGGCATGGCAGAAGATCCTTGAAGACCAACTGCATCGGATGCAGCCAGTGTCCGCTGCTCCTCGATCTGGGGCTGCGGGGGTGCAGGAAGGTGCTGGAAAGCAGGTGGTTGCTGCTGCTGCTGCTGCGCAGTTGTAGTGGTATTCGCCTCCATCACAAAGTTATTCTTAATGTAAAAGCGATTCATTACGGGCAGACTGCTTGCTCCTCCTTGTGAAACAGACGGAATAATGTGCAGCAGGCCGGAGGCAACGTTCACACCTAGTGGAGTGCCAGGCTCCGTGCCAACCTCTATGAGCACCTCCTTCACCGCCGCCTCTTCTGAGTCGTACACGAGAAACAAAATGTTATGCGGTATATCCACCTGCTCGTTGGGAAATCGCTGGCTCCGCTCTACCGCAGAGCGCTGCAATGCCTGCCACATCTCTAAGCGTGAGTGAAAATCGCCATCGCTTTTGAGTAGAGAGATAAGTTGTTCCTCAGGCTGCTGCATGCCAATGATATAGTCGCGCTCTGCGTGGATGTCAGGGCAGTACGAGGCCGGACTTCCCTCCAAGACGTCAATAATGTGCCACGTACGTTGAATCGCCTGATCCGCGCATGCCCATTCTATGCTGCAGCCAAGGATACCACCGCCTCCCCACGCCGCGCTAGGTGTGAGGTGCACTTCTCGGAAAGCGCGTATACGAAGATTGTACACGGTAAAGCACACAGATCGCTCTTTATGCTCAGCGATGTAGTTTCTAAAGTACTGAAAAGGGGAAAAGGTATCCGACTTGAGTGGAACGTGGTCCAGTGCGGTAATGATGTCAAAATAAGGCGTAAGGCCAGCGTTGTAGGCTGGGCTGTGAGGCACCAGTCGCACCAGCTGAAAGCCTTCCACGCTCGAGAGATCCTTCAAGGAGGTCTCCACGTCGGGGTTACCACTAGCAGCCTTTCCTTCACCTTGCCCCATCTTTCTTCTTATTTTTGCCTTGAGCAGCTCTCACAGCAGGTGATGATGATGATGATGATGATGATATTAATAAAAATAAACCACAGCTACAGGTCACGATAACAAAAAAAAAAATCAAAGGGCGTGTGGCACACACACAAAAGAAAGAAAAACACTGCTTTTTACTAACACAGAGATATATAAACACACGCGCACACAGCAATCTAAGGGAAACAAAACTACTGACAGAGATGTTCACAAGCAAAGAGAAATGGTAGTGAAGACAAAAATATGTATAATTGGATAAAGCAAAGAAAATGCACCACATATAAAAGCATCTTTGGAAAAAAACATATTTTTTTAACAGTAAACGCACTAACAGATTTTGATTTATTTTTTTGTGTGTATGAAATCTACCTTCTTGAGAAAACCCCAGAATAAATTTTTTTGTGATTGCCAAAGTCACAACAGTAAAAACAATAATAATAATAATAATAATAGCAGTAATGTTTGTTCACGATGATTATGATTCTTCAAAAATGAAAAGCAAAAAAAAAAAAATGAAAAAGGAAGCAAGCCCACTATAATAGTAATAATAACTCTTCGCTCTATAGGTGCCCATCTACACACACGCACACGCGTTTCCTTTTTTTCTTTTTTTTTTAAAAAAAACATACTATACACAAAGCAACTTAAAGAGGTACAACATATTTTTTTTAAGCGTGTAAGATAGTAATAATGATGATTGTAGTAAAATAGTAAGATCATATAAGAGGGTAAGCATATCATGCATGCTAATACGCAACTTAAGGAAAAAAAAATATTATACATTTTTATTCCGTTATGCGAAGATATCTGTGTGTCGGCAATATATATCTCTCAATCCACATCCACAAATAGCGTAAGTAGAAATGACAACAATTATAAAAGGAGTACCTTCAACCACAAAAGAAAGAAAAAGAAAAGAAAAAAATCTGGTTGTGAGCTCATAACAAGTCATGAAATATAATTTCAATCTCGCATATTGCTTAAAGGAGATGATGAGCCGTTGTCAACCACCTGCACGGCGCTCTTCTCACCATGAAACTGTTTCACCATCCCTTTTGGAAGTGGTGGCAGCACCAAAGCAGGAAGACGATCACGTCTCTCGACAATATCGCAGTTGGTGAAAAGACTGTTGTTGCGAACGTAGAGCGCCTGAGGACCTGGCAGCTCCGTGCAGTAGGCACTGTCATTGAACAAATTTGAGGTCTCTTGTAATGGACGAGGAGAGCGATAGGGAAAAGTAGTGCCTCGCTGCTGTTGCCGCTGGGTTTCAAAGGCGATGTCTAGTGAAGGGATACCAGCAGCAGCTGCTGCAGAACCGACATAAGAAGACGCAGAAAATGCATCAGCAGTGAAAAGCCCCATGCTGTGTGCTCCAACACTGGACGCCGTGGACGCCGTGGCCGCCGTGCTCACGCTGTTAAGAGGACCTTCTACGCTTCTTGAAGGGTTCTTGTGCTGCAAAATTACCCTGTCAAAGTCGCTCGCTGCACTACGCGCTGCCGCCTTCATAGATCCTAGCACTGGTGTTTGGGTCTCGCTCGGAGGCCGGCTGTCTACGTCACCGAGTGTATCTGCACACATTTCTGAGTTCGATGGCGTCACGTCGGCAGTCAGGTCCAGTATCCTTGGGGTCTGAGCAGCACTCGTGACTGCGCTAGAAAGTGGCTGGGGTGTTGGTGCTGTGGTGGCGCTTGGTAGCCGTTGTGGGCAACCTCGGAAATACGAAGAAATACCAAAAAGCCACAACGACCATCTAGAAGACGGTGGTGGTGGCTGCAGCGCAGCCGCATCACCAGGTGAAGGGATTTGTGAGGACTGAGAGGTCATTACAATAACAATAAAGAAGCAAACTGATAAATAATAATAATTATTATTAAAAGTGTAGAGATGCAAGATTACCCTCTCACAGTATATATAGTGTATATATATGAAAGTACAACTTAAATTTGTACAATTTGTACTCTTCCTTTTTATCTTTTGGTGATTTTGGTATCGCTTGTTTTTTTTCTTTTTCTTTTTTTTTTTCAAAGAAATCTTTTGACTGAGAGTGGTACCTGTTCACGGCACAAAGACACCCTAATTGAAATAGAGCAACTTACAACTTCAAAAGGGGAAAAACAAAGAGTAGCAATCAAGAAAAAGAAGACACCATAATAGTTCAGCAAAAAAAAGAAAAAAAGAAAAATCATCTGATGGTTTGTAATTCATCTTCAAGAAGGCCATTTTATAACCTTTACTACTAATCACGTAGGGCTAACGCAGATGCACTTAAAGCACTCTTAGAATGCGGGTTCGCAATCCTTTAAAGCACAAAATATGGAACTTACAAAAATATATAGAATCAATACTCACAACTGACGTCACCCTTCTCTATCTGAAGAACCGAGGTAATCCTCTACAGACGATGATCTCCGCCCAACCACAAAGCAGGCAGAGCAGGAAAGAAAAAAAAAAAAAGAAACATAAGAAGCAGCCATGATCAGCTCCCGGGATGGAATGCAGAATACACCTCTACCACGTTGCACACATGTTCTTTCTTGTTGTTGTTGTTCATTTTCCTTCTTCGCTTTTCACTTTTCTAGATAGCCTTCTTGGTGAAAGGGTTGATATTCACGTGCGCAGGCGGGACGCACACATCCACCATCTCTCCCATCTCTGAAATGCCACTTATCTTGCCGAACGGACGGAAGGGCTGCACGTCGTTCTTCGGGTAGTACTTGAGCAAGCGGAAGGACTCCTTCTCAGCGAGTTTGTGCTCCTTCATCTCCTCAAGAATCGACTCAATCGCGTTCAGCTCCACACCAGCAGCCTTCTCGCGGATTGCTACAATGCGCTCAAGCTCCTTCCCCATCGCATCGTGATACTTGCTGTAGAGCTCCTCAAACAACTCTGACTCGTCCGCAAGCTCGTTGATGCGACGCTCACGGAACTCCTGCAGAGCAGGTGCGAGCTCCTCGTCGTACACGGGACATTCATCAATCCACTTGTCCATTTCCTTAACTTCGTCGTCGCGCTTCGCAAAAAGGCGGTTGAGAATGAGCCGACGCACCGTCTTCACTACGTCGTCCTTGCGGTCGTTCTGCATCACGAGCTTGATCTTGGTGGCCGCATCAAGGAGGAAGTCCTCACGCACGATGCGGCTACCCGACCTCACCTCCTTCGCCATCTCCGTCAAGCGCTTCTTTGACCACAGCGAAAAGTAAATCTCCGTGGTCTTTAGTGGCACCACTTTGACGTGCACGCCATCAGCGTCATCGCTGGTAGCAACGACGGCAGGAGCTCCAAAACCGGCGAAAGAAATAGGCGTGCCAGCCGCAGCAGTAGCAGCACCAAATCCAAACTGGGTCGCAGGCGCGGTAGCGAGGGCAGCTGGTGCAGCAGTGCCAAAGCCAAACTGTGGAGCAGCGGGGACAGCAGCTGAAGCACCAAAACCAAACGAGATAGGGACTGCTGGAGCAGTGGTACTGCCAAAACCAAAGCCGAAAGATGGAGTTGGGGTGGCTGAAGTAGCTGGAGCGGCAGTGGGTGTGGTGGTAGCCCCAAACCCAAAGGATGCAGCGGGAGCAGGCCCTGAAGGATCAGAGCGCTTCTGCAACATATACACGTTAATGTCGGTGCCATCTGACTTGACCACTCGGCGCCAGCACATTTTCTGCCCTTCAAGAGGCAAAATGCGTTCTGGTGCGTTGTCTTCAATATCGCTAAAAGGCCAGTGAGTCTTGACAACATACTGAGCTGGAGACAGCGTGGGTACACTTGCTTCGGCAATAACAAAGCAGTCCACCACTACACCGTCCAGGCCGTCAGGGCCAAGTAGAAGATCCTCTTCACGCAATTGAACAAACCAGCGAGGGCTGCTCGCATCGCGGCTCTCCAGCACCTCGCGGAAAGCGCTCCAGTCATACGGCATCTCTCCCGCTCCTGGCTTAGAGAAGGTTTTGTGCGCCAACTTGCTAGAAAGCAGCGTGTCTATGCTAATTGGCGCAGTAGGAGCGGCATCAAGGAGAGGGTCGTTCTTCTCGATCCACTCGGTGATAGCCTGCAGCTCGGCCTCCTTCTTGGCAAGACGCGCAGCCTGCGCGGCGGTGGGGTTCTTGGGAGATGCCTTTCCCTTTGTGGACGACTTCTTTGCGCTGTGAGGAGGCATGTTTAAAATTCAAAAGACTCCTGAATATTAATTGATGTATACCCTGTGTGCTTGTGTGTACGTTACGCGTAGCTCTTAGCCTTTGTTTTTCTTCAATTATAATAGTAGTTATGTTCTCCTTTGAAAAATAATGTCGTGTGCAATGTATATATATATATATAAGAAAAGAAGAAAAGTATGAAAAATAAAGGGATATGCGGATAGCAGACTAGTTCGGAAAAAATAAAAAATGTCGCCGTCGTAATTGCGTGCCGTATGTAAGTGTCAACTTGTAGAGATAAGAAATTTGCAAAATAACATACGTGTGTCTTGATCGATAAGACCCCAAGAGAACACAAGTAAGTTTCGTTGTTTTGTAAGTATTGTGTTGTTGTTTGTTGGTATGTATATTGATGAATGAAGGGAGACTGGAATCAGAATCGATTTAAAAAAAAAAAGAGAACAATAACACAGAGGCACCACTCATCCTCCCCTCATCGCGCTCATCTCTCGCCCCACTTCTCTCTACCTTACTTGAAAAACGAGTGCACCACTTGCATTCGCTGCAGTGTTTCCAGCCTCTGTCGCCGCGTACTCCGCATACTCTCAAGGTCATCTAAGTCCTCGAGAAGTGCACGATGAAAGCAGTACCCTTTCAAAGACTCCATGACCGTAGAGCGCATAACGTGCACAAGCAGCAACACCATACCTTGCTCGTAGCTATTGAGGACGCGCGACGTCTCCGGCACTCTTACAGGCCTGCTACCATCACCTCCATCATCTCCTGCCAAGGCACCTGCATTCTCGTCACGAGAAGCAGGAGAGAAGGCGTAGGAGCGGCCACCAAACATGTGCCGCGTGTGTGCCGCAGCGGAACCCGCGACCGTCGAGTTCCGGCCGCCACCTACAGCGACACACGGTGAGGTCACAGCATCACCTGCAGTAGAGTCATGATCAACAATACGATCAAAGAAAAATGGATTGGTGTCGCCATCAAAGCTGATGACCCGGTATACAGCACGCCACAGCAGCTTCATACGGCGGCGCACAGGCTGAATGGAAGCTCGCCAGCGCATCAGCATCCACAGACCTGAGAGAGCCGCAAACCCAACCACTGGCATCATAGCCATCATCTTAAAATTGAGGTCATTGCCCTCGAGGACCTCGTCGATGCCGTTGGTAACGCGGCCAACCTCGAGAGCCTGATAAGACATCTGAATCAACATAATGCGAGGAAGGTCACCGAAGAAGCAGCTACGAATGGGGTGCTTCACAGCGGCCCTGTATTGCTTTTCGATAAGGCCATAGCCTTGCTCGTCCGCCACGCCGGTGCGCAAGCATTCAAGCGTGTGATCACGCAGTGCGTCAAGCTTCTCCTGCGTGGAGTTGGGGTAGTACTGCTCATGAAAATCGCGAATGATATTCGCAAGTGCCTCAGCGTCCCGATCTTGAGCCTTGCGTCTTTCCTCCACACCAGGTCGAACATAAAAGATAGACTCACGTACTTGCTGTATTGGCATCACCACGTAAGTCGCAAGCATCACCCCGGCTGTGTGCCAGACACGTTGCCCTAGCGCGGCCAGCTCGGAGGGAGTTTTGGTGTAAAGCCACAAGAAGGGAGGGATGGTTGTGACACCCGCGACAAGAACGCGCAGCCAGTGGCGTCCAGCTGGTGGTTTGTGCTTATCGTTAATAATTTCAGAAAGCCGCGTCGTGTAGAAGCGCGCGCACCCTACAGCAAACAACAGTGTCTCCACACCATCCTCAAGCGTTGCCTTGAGTGCTGTCTGATACTCCCCAAAGCGAGCGGACATGGGACTACCAGAGGTTGGAAGACCACTGCCAAGCGTACCATCGAGCCCAAACGTTGCCGCGAACCCTGACATCTCATAACGTGGCGTGCCAGTACCCGCAGCCGGTACCCCCTCCTGCCATAGTCGGCCGGCTGCCTGTTCCTGAGCCATCGTGAAGAGGAGTCCCTGTGACTGAAAAACGGCAGTGACCTGCGCAATCGTTGTCATCACTGCGACACGCAGGTGCTCGGCGAGATTGTACTGAGACGCAGTAGTCCCGCCAACGAAGCCGCTGTGAACATCTCCCCCCTGTGGTGTGGTCACTGCCGCGGATGCAGCCTCAAAAAAGATAGGAGCTCCTCCTCCTCCGCCGCCGCCTCTCAAGCCCGATGCCGCAGCCGCATTAGGGCACAAGTTGGCGTAGCTGCTAGTGTGTGCCATGTATGTTGCTTGTGGGCCCGCCAGGCTTCTGCTCGCCCACACGGTCGAGGCGTCAGCAAAGAAAGAGTTCATCTCCTCTTTCCGTAGGCCAGAGGTTACCGCGTCAAGCTCACACTCTTGCTGCATCTCCGCAATCAGCACGTTGAGTTGCTCAAGTTGCGTGTGAACGGTGCCGATGCAACTCACAATTAACCGAAACATACTCTTCAGCGCCATCATGTGGGCACCTGTCGTGTACCGCATAAAGGCACTCAAGCTGCGAAAACCACCGCCGCCCGCCTTGCTCGAGTACAACCTTTTCCAGAAAGATAAAGAAGAAAGACCTTGGTGAAAGGCGGCTTGACGTGGGTGGTCCTGTGCCCATGACCAGTACCACGCACCCCAGGCAACATCTCCCTGTACCGCGGAAAGCTCGCGCATGAGATAGATCATCGACTGACGCAGCCACACCAGCAAATGCAGCCAGCCACATACCTCACGGCACGCGCCCGTTGTGTCGTCGGGGTGCCATAGACATATTGGCGGAGCTTGCTGTGGCTGTTGTGATTGGTGTGACTGCTGCCGAAGTGGGGAAGAGCGAGAGTGATGCTGAGAGGCGCCACTAGGATACTGTGGAGGATGCGCAAGCGGTACCTTCATCTGAGGCGATGGATACAGCTGGGGTTCACGTGAACAATGAAAAGAGTAGTCTGTGTCTCCCTCTTGCAGATTCGCCTCACGTACGTGGAGGGAGTCTTGCAGAGATTCTGAAGAGGGAGACACCACTTCGTCTGCGTCGTCGTCTGCATCGACCAATCCCTCGGTGCTTTTGGTAGCTGTTGGGAGGCTAGAGGTCAGTCCTTCTTCAAAGTGGGCATTATGGCTATGATGCCGGCGTCGCCGCTCGCAGTGCTCTGGTGTATTTGTAGTGTCGCTCCTCAAGCGGCGTGGTTTAGGCAACTCCCCCGTTTTCATCTCTCCCTCATCCACGTCCTTCGCCTCTGCTGTGGCAACCTCCGTGTTCAACTGGATGGACGCAGTACAAGTAGCGGGGGACCGCTCTTGACTCGCGCGCTCCGTCGCCAGTTCAGTTGCTGGAAAACCCATTTTGGTGAACGGTGCGCCACTGTCCATGACATGAAAAAACGCATGTGCCACGAGGTTTGGTAAGCATCGCTGATCTCGCTTCGCCTGTTCTGTGGAGCATGGCGTAGCAGCTGGGGTGGTTCTGCTGGTAAACATGAGAGCAGCGGCGGTGACGGTGTGAGCTACATTCTCCAGTGCATTCCTGCTGTCAAGCCAAGATACATTCTGCAGATCAATGGACAACTTTTCTGGCGCTTTATCACCATGCCCTCCTCTCGCTGCTGCTGCTGTACCACCGCGACCTTCACTTCTGCCTGACGACTTGGCTCCACACTCTCCACACTCATCATGTGTACTCGACACTTCTTCACCTTCACTGCCTACGTTCATACGCTCCTTGTGGTCGTACAGCCGCTGATGCCGCACGGCGTATCCCCGCATCACCATACGAAGCAGCTCCTCAATATCTGAGAGAGAGCGCAGGTTCGTGCGTGCGTACTGCTCAATCGCCGCGCTTGTAAAGGCACCTCTCGGCAAGTGACTCACCACGAGTGCTGTGTGGGATAGACGCATAAAAGCGCGGCTGGATTGGTCAGCTATGGCAGCACCAAAGAAAAGTGAAAACGCACTACGCGAGGCAGCAGGCGTCGATATATCGAGTCCCTCAGGATCTACCATTGGCTTATGCGTGTTTATGTATTGTTCAGTACTAAAGGTATTATAGATATATATATTTCAAACTACCTTGTATATTTTTCCCTAAGTGAACAGAAAAAAGTACCTCCCTTTTTTTCTTTTTAAGCAACAATCCCGCTGTTAGTCCGTGTATGTATTTAGTATATCGCCTTTATATATGTTTATTTACTTATTCTTACTTTTTGGTTGTTCACAAGTTCCTCTTTTTGTCTTCTTTATTGAGCGGTCAGCACTTCACGATATAGCGGAAACACAACCAACACTCAACACTACAAGATCAAAAAAAGGCTGATGTTTCTTCACCAAAGTACTTGAACACAGTAAAGAAGACAAAAATACGAAAAGGAAAAAGAAAAAGAAAAAGGGAACAGAATAGTTAGACACATTCTACGTATTTTTAATATCAGAAAACCGTTGTGTCACCCTCCTAACCAACGAGCTCTAACCATGCTAATATGAATGAAATAATGCGCCACCAAAAAGAATTGAAATTATTATAATGAAAAGGGCCACTTCTATAAAAGAAAAGCACCCTAGCTTACCAAAACCCAAAGAAATAAAACACGAACAAGTATAAAACAAAACAAAACTAAAAGTCAAAAAAAACATCACCTTCAAATACCCTCATCGTATAAGAGAGTTAAAAAAAAAAACAGTATGAGAATAAAACATATATATTCAATTAAAGAAGCTGCAGAAATCCGGATTACCAGCGTACCATATACCATAACAAATCTATATCCACAGAAAGAAAGTCGACAGCATTCACAGAAAAATAAGCATATACTTTTCACACATTAAACGATAGGAGCGTAAGGCATGGGCTTCACGTCGCCGACCTTGAAGTGGGCAGTGCACTTCTTCAGCT